>JAYMTA010004823.1:0-12167 GCA_036897625.1 Pelargonium cotyledonis
AATCCATACTAAGCTTCAAGCAACCCACAAGAGATTGTTTAGTTCATGATCACAAGGAAAAACTCTAAAAGTTCATAAACAAACATGTTAAAGTTCATTGTGTGAAAGTAAACAAATCTCAAGAGCACAAGAGTCAAGAGAATAACAAATTAGAAATACAATATGGATCGTAGATTTCGATCTCTCAATCTCTATGATGATCTCCACGTGTTTGTAGAAGCCTCCCTTTGCTCTTTTTCGCCTTCCTTTTTCTTTCTCTATTCGTCGTCTATCATGTACATTGTTCTCCCCCTTTCTTTTTTCACTTAAATCTGACCTAATTCACGTTGAATTAGTCACGTGACAGATATTCACACAGCGTCGCTACGCTGGTACGGACGTAGCGACGTTGGTAACAAAATAAGGTTAGAATGTCCTTTGTGAACTTGACTGCGTCGCTACACTGTTCTGACGTCGCTACGACGAACTCCAGCTTTTGACACATTTTTCTTCAAATACTCGTCTTCGCTCAACACCTGAAAGTCCAACTCACACAAGACAAGCATAAAATCCCAAAATATTGATGAATTAACCATAAATCAACAAGAATTTCACTAAATGCATGCTCAATCCGAAAATATCGAAATAAAACCAATTCTTGCTATTTTAATGATCAAAATCAACAATTTATCATGAAAATCCCATAAAAATCATGACGAATAGCTTACATGAAATCGAGCTATCATTCATTCAAATGATGAGGAACACATGAAGATTGATATGAACACTCAAGAACACCTAAGAACACTTGAGAGAGTTTTGGGTTCTAAAGAGTAAGTGCTCAAATGATAAAATGACTAAACTTTTTTTTGTGGGTTGAGGGTCCTATTTATAGGCCTCAAGCTTAACTCTCTTCGAGGACTCCCAGTTGGTTGGCATGGGAGGTATAGACAGGTGGAGGGGAATGTTGTTGCTTGGAGGGGTGAGGACAACCATGGGTGGAGATGCGCCTTTGCTATGAAGAAGATGTCGTAGGACAGACACACGTCAGCGAAGAGTGCGCTACGCGGAGGAGGGTGCGTCGACCCAAGATGTTCCAAAGGGCCGAAGGTGCTCTCGACGACTGAAGATGCTACCGACGACCAAAAGTGCTCTCAGGGGCCCGAATGTAGCCCGAGTGATTCGAGCCTTTGGGACTCTGGGCCTTTCGGAACCATTGGACCTTTCGGAGCTATTGGACCCCTCGAGGCCATTGGACCTTTTGGGGCTCGTGGATCCTTCGAGGCTAATGGTACCCTGTAGAACAACTGGTACCCTGTAGGACAACTGGTACCCTATAGGACTACTGGTACCCTTCTTCGTTTGATTGGGCAAGCCACATGTCGATCTTTCATAAGTAAATTTATTTTCGGTTTTTTAATGGCGAATTAGAGGTATTTTTTTATATAATGAGTGTCACTGTGGATAATACTTCTTCCAATGACACTGCATTAATTTACTAGAAAAAGAAATTCAGTTATGTTTTAGATGGTAAATTTATGCACATGCGATGTATTGCTCATATTATTAACTTGGTAGTTTCTGATGGTTTATCATTGTTAGTTAGATTTGTAGAAAAAATTATGGTGGCTGTTAAGTTCAATAAATCGTCTCCTGCTAGGATTGATAAGTAAAGTATGTGTTGTTAGAGAAAATATTAATACTAAATCATTGATTGGTTTAGATTGTTGTATTAGGTAGAATAGTACTTATTTTATGCTTAAATCTGCTATTAAATTTCAAACTATTTTTTATTCTTTTTGAAATTAATGAACCTTGGTTTGGTATTGAAATGACAACTAGAATAAGTAAAACTGATGATAGAGTAATAGGTAAAATCAATGATGATGATTGGGTTGTTGTGAATAAATTTATAAAATTTCTTGAGCATTTTTATGATTTAACACTTAGAGTAAGTGGCTCTAGTTATACTACATCACATATGATTTAAGATGAAATTAGTGATAGTTATGTTGTTTTGAGTGATGTTATTGTTTATGATGCTTTTGGTTTTTCTGATATTGCAAAGAAAATGAAAGAAAAGTATGACAAATATTTGGGTGATCCCACTAGAATGAATATTTTAATTTTAATTGCAAATGTGTTTGATCCTAAGTTTAAGTATGACTTTGTTAAGTATGTTATTGACTTGATGTTTCCTGAAATCCCTGCTAAAAAACTCGGTGATTCTGTTTCAGTTCAGATGTATCCAATTAAGGCTAGTGGGGGTCAACCATTATCCCAACCTTCATCAATGGTTGGTGGTAATGGTAAGCCCCAAAGAGGTATAATTGTTGCTGCATTTAAACAGTTTCAAACTACTAGTGATTCACATGATAACTCTGAGTTGGATAGATATTTGAGGGAAAACAAGGATTCTATGGATAGTGAGTTTCCTGTTTTAGAATTCTGGAAAAATAATAGTGTTAGATATCACATTGTTTCTAGGATGGCCAGGGATATCTTGGTCATTCCTATTAGTACAGTTAGTTCCGAATATGCATTTAGCACATGTGGTCGGGTTTTGACTGATTATGGAAGTTCTTTAACTTCAAGAATGGTGGAGTCCCTTATATGTACTCAAGATTGGATTAGAAAAACTAATAATCCAATCACATATGAGTAACACTTGAAAGATATTGATGAAGTTGAGGAATATAATTATACACTTACTGTTTTACATTTATCAATTATATCATTTTCTGTTTTATCTAACATATGTTTTGTAATATGTTCGACAGATTTACAAGCTTTATGCTTGTCCAAGGAGAAGGAGTGGGAAGCACAGAAGGCAACCCTCAACCCCAACCCATATATTGTGTATATTTGTTATGTTATATTTTGATCAATTTGAATCTGTTTGTAGTTTATTAATGGAAAAAGTCTCCCATAGGTCTCTGAAGTATCAAAAGTGTTTTCCTAGAGTCCTTAACATTTACTTTGTTCCACACAGGTTCAAATTCATGTTTTTTTTGTTTTCGTAAAGGACATTCAGTCAAATGACAATCGGAATCCGTTTAAACTAACTGACGTCGTTAAGTAAAATTACAAAAAATAATTAAAAAAACATGATTTTACTGTTTTGTCCTCGATATTTATCAAGTTTTTTTTAATTTTATCCTCTTCTTCTTCATATCCTCTCTCTCTCTGTGCTGGGATTCATCTTCTCTCTCCAACAACATGAACAAATCAAAAACAAATAATGAAAAATCATGAACAATATCAAACTTCATTTTTGTGAATCAAACTTAATAACAAATTCCAAAACCAAAAATAGAAACTCTACGAGCAAAATCTCAGGCTAAGTGTTCACTTTGTGCGTTTTTGGGCTTTGGTTAAATTGTTGATCTAAAAAACTAGCTTGCTTTGAATTCAGGATTTCAATGCTACCTATTGTTTTCACTTACTGAAATGTTCTCGATTAGTAACAAATCCTCCTCGTCGTTGCTGTCAGTCTCGGTGGAGTTCACCACCGACTCTACCGGCTAGTCAATCTCGTAAGGGAACTCCATGGGAAAACAGAGACCCGCGTCGAAATCGAAGCACTCTATGGGTTTGGGCTTCTCGTCTTCGGGAAGGAAATGGGTCGGAAGCCAGAACCCAGAATCGTCAAGAGAAGCAGCCATTAGAAGAAATGGTGGTCAGTAAGAGTGAAACAGAGAGGCGTGGAGTGAAACAGGAGAGAGTAGCAGATGGGAGATTTGAATGGAAATGGAGGATGTGAGCTGGAGTTGCTGGATGAGGAAGATATAGAAAGTGTGAATGAGTAATGGAGGGTCAGTTGAGGTTGCTGGATTTGCAGAGAATGGAGGGACCCAGCAAATACATAGCAGAGAGAGAAAGAAAGAGAAAAATTAAAGAAAAGAGAAAATGGGAGTGATGGAGTACAGAATGTTGAAGACAAAGCTGCTTTTATTAAGGTTTCAGCAGAGTCTCTTTTCTAGAAAATTTTTTTTTTTTTTTTTAATATCAGCATTATTTTTTTTATATTTCAAAAAAAATAAAATTAAAATAATTGGGAAAAAAATAGATGTGAAAACAACTGGAGGGAATGAGGCAGTGTTTGGAGACATTTGTCCTTGTCTGCAACTCGATTGCCATCTGTCTATATGAAAATTTACAATAATTTTTTTTTTTTATTTTTTTTATTAATACAGTAATTATGATATACTTGGAGAGACAGTAACTAATGATTGGTGTTTTAGGCTTTTTACTGCCTAATGATTCTGTTACCACTTGAAATAATTAGTTTTTTTAAAAAAAAAAAAAACTTAATGGTGGGAATGATTTTGAAATTGGATAAGAAAAAACCAATGGATAGATCCTCATTGCTTCTTCATACCCACCTTGTCAGTTTGTTCACTTTGAGTAACTATGAGTTCTTAGATAGCCTCCAAGATAATCATTTTTAAATTGTTTGACTTTACACTTCTAAATTATTGAGTATAATCTTTAGTCATTTCTCAAATTTATAGTACTTGCCAGTAACAAACAAGGGCACAAATTCATTGAAGTTGTGTCCGTTACGATAGACGCGAGAATAATCTACGGTTGTTGATTAAATAATTATCAATTTAAATTTATATATTTACGAGTGTTAATTTTTAGGTATAATTTCTTAGTTAACTCAACTTCTTGACTTGTGCTTTTTTAACACTTGTGTACAAATGTTTTTTTTTTTTCCTTAATTTTCATCATAGCTTGCTATGAGCACAATCATTCCCTCCAATATCTCCTAATCGATCATATTATCAATGATGACATGTTTAGTCCTTCATTTTTTACTTTTAAATTATTGTGGACAATATCATTGCATACATAATCTAAGTACTCCTTGTTTTAGAGCATCAATTTATTCACATACGTATGATGCACAAAATTGAAATAATAGCATGGAAAGTACAAGGAAAAAAATACATATACACTAAAATCTCCAAAAACACACATTTTGTGATTGAGAATTCACTTGATGTGGTAAGAAGTTAAATATTTTGTGAATTAGTTAGAGTAAACCAAAAAATTAGTAATAGACTGTGTAAAGTAGTGATAAGAATGATAGAGATTGATACCCGCTCAATACATCTTATGAAGAGGAGAGGTAAAAACTTTACTTTTGAACAGGTATTGAATGATGATTAGTTTTGGTATCCTAAAACGCGTTAAATATGTCAACTGCGAGTGTACGAATATGTTCAAGAATCTTATAGTGTAAGCCGAGAAAAAGAACATGGTCAATCACACGTTGGAACAAAGCAATGACCACAATTGTTTGTGCTTTAAATTTGAAGAAAAAATGGTATAAAATATTAATATTATTATTTATGTTTGAGGCACACACACTGTAGATTAGGCTGTATTGCATGTCTCACTTGCTCTATAATGTAAGTCATTCATGCAATTTCTGTTGTATTGCAATGACATATAGACCTTATACTTCTAGTAGTAGTAGTAGTAGGTGAATTATGGTCTGCCATTAAAATACCGTATTGGATTACTACTTGGCACTTGCATTCTCAATTATTCTTCTATAATTAAAGTTTATACACAATAATATACTTGCTTGACTTTGTTTATCCATTAATTACTTTTTTTTATGGAACAATTTTATTTATTTATCATTTGAGCTGTACAATAGAGATAGCTCGAACCCAATCGCTTGAACCGCTTGGTCCAACTTGCTTGATTAAAAGTCTAAGTTTCTTATTTTTTAAAATTATATTACACTAAATTATGTAACACAATTTGGAAAAGTTTTACATCACATATATAATCAATTAATGGTGATGGAGCTCGAGCTTGATTTATAATGTAAAAAAACTGCATAAAAATTATATAACTATTTTAAAGGTGTATTTTGATAAATAATTTTAGTCACACTTGTGTAGCATGTTAGGTGATTAATTAGATTTGGCTTAGCTTTTTCGTTTGTGAAAGGAAAAAACATGTCTTGGATCTCTGAACTATCCAATTTATTCTATTGGGTCACTAAATTTTGTTTTGTTCCGGTATAGTCTAATTTTTTTTGTTTTGTTCCGCAAAAATCATTCCTGTTAACTCAAGTAACAGAATCCGTTAACTCCCAATAACGTAGACTTCTCTCAAAAATAAAATAAAAAACAGCTGACGTGGCCGGGCATGTCTGCTAATGACATGACATTTCCCCAAAAAAAACTCACCTTCTTCTTCGATCAATTCATCCAGACAGAGTCGGAGCCTCCATCTCGTCGGAAACCACCAAAACAGAGACAGAAAATGACTTTGGGCCACGACCTCTCACTGTAGCCTCCATCGGACGAAACCAAACACCGCCACCACCGACCAACCAACGAAAAACGAATCGGCAGGATTTTGCTAGGGTCGTTTCGAGCAGGTTGGCGACGCCCCTCCCTTCGATTCGAACAATCAGTAACCACGACGATAGATCAGGCTCAACGGCAGCAAGGACAGTGACAGCGACGACTTTTCCCGAGCTGATCTATCTCTTCCAGCGGCGGAGGCGACGACGTTCTCCTCTGGTACAAACGGAAGCTAAGGCGGCGACTCTCTTTCTCTCCCGAAGCAAGAGGGGACGACTCTCCTCTCTTCTCCTCTCCGGCAACGAGCAACATATAAGTGCCTCACTTTCTTTCTCCGGTTTTTGGGTTTTGCGGCGGCGGAAGGATCAACGACGGAAATCTAAACCAAACCTACTTTGTTCTTCTTCTTTTGTATCACGTGAGAAGCACATGATTATTTTTCCAACTCAACAAATGACGTGGCATGCCACATCGGAGAGAGCGTTCTTGAAAGGATAACAATTTGACACATCATCGGAAGTTAACAGATTCTGTTACTTAAGTTAGCGGGAAAGACCTTTGCGGAACAAAACAAAGTTCAGGAACCCCAATAAAATAAATTAGATAGTTGAGAGAATAAAACAGATCTTTTTTCTTTGTTAAAAATCACTAAACAATTATTTTCAAATTTCGCATGATTCGTTCCATTTCAAAACCTTAACCAAAACAAAGCAAATGTGGCTTTTCCTTGCAGTGTTTTTTGATACTAGCAATGTTATGACACCGTTAGTATATAGTATGAAATGACTAAAATACTCTTATTTAAGCCAAACAAGCCCTTAAGCTTGATTTTTTTAAAAAAAAATCACATCTGGGCGTGATGAGTTTCGACCTCCAGCTCCGATGTTGAGCAAATGAGCTTTGACCTCCAGCTCCTGTGCATCGAGGGCGGCGATAAGGGAGATAGAGACTCTTGTTGACGGCCTCGAAGGCGTCGTCCATGGTGGCTAGAAACAGGAGCTCGCGGAGGCTCTGGTCGTTGAAGCTCGAGGAAGCTCTTTAGATCTGAGCTTCAACCAGATCTCGCTGGTGTTAGAAGGTACAGTTTGGCCGGAGCTCGCGAAGGCTCTACAAGACGATGGCCAGATCCGGCGTTGTCTGCTTCTCCGAAGATTGGACGGTTGAACACCACCCACGGCGAGCTGATCGTCCCCCATCGACGGCGTCTCCGACAGGCTCGACGACGGCCTCCGTGAACAACCTCCATGAAGACTGGCCTCCATGATTTTTTTTATTTTTTATTTTTTTCAGATTTGGTTTGTTTTTGTTTGATTTGATTTAATTTTAATTTAATAGTATTGATTTTGTTTTGTATTGATTTGGATAATTTTCATAAAATCCGGCGATATTTTGCAGATTTCGGCGACCATAAAATTCATAGGATCGTCAAAATCTTCAATAATTCAAGAACAAGAAGATAATGGTAGTTTGATCATTACATTTTTTTTTAACAAAACATGTGCTGTGCACATGGTGTTTTTTTTTTTGTTACATTTTCCATCTATTTTAACGAAATGGTAGTTTTGGTGGGTTTTGTACTTAAGTCAGTACTAAAAGTGAGTTTTTTACAACTCGTGAAAACTCTGTAAGAGTTATGTGTTATTTACCCTTAATCTTACAAGTCAAATATATCATCAATTTGTCTTTAAACAATAAGCAAATACAACTTTCTAAAATTTGCTGATATCACTATAAACTTAAATCAAATACAAAAAACTAAGGAAGCAATATGAGATGAGCCGAACTTTTGTTTTCGAATTTGTTTAGTTTTTATTGAGTTGATTGTCCACCAAGTTAGCATGATATCATCAAATCCTGTCTTTGTATTACAAATTCATTTATTTATAATGTTTAAAAACATTAAATAAAAGAAATAATGAGAAGAGAGAAGGCAAATAAATGTAGGAATTTGATGCGTAGCACAGCACAGGCGGCTAATTAAGAAGGCCATGCAAAACCCGTGAGTTTCTCTACGGTCACGAACCCATTATCCATTTTTATTTTTAACCACCGAAAAATCAAAATAAATAAAATAAAAATCCCCTTATTTTAGAAAATGGATTCTGAATCTTGCCGACGTGGCAGTTTCCACAGATTCTGCAAATTCCAGATCCGGACTTCAGGCACGCTCTTAACTCAATTGAACTAAAACTCCCGCCAAAACCACAATAAATGTAATGTAAACTTCATAGCTATTTTTATTGAAAGACAATACGTTGTGGGGACGTTTACGATTTATCGAAATAGCTTTATTTATTTAAAATTCAAAAAATAAAAATGGGTGGTGTGGCTTGTAGTTTGGTTTGATTTGATTTGATGTTAGATTTTATGAAATTTGAATTTAAAGATCTGTATGGCGGTGGAATTTGAATATGTTTTGGGGGTACTAAGTTGTCATTTCCATTAGCTGCTGTGTGGTTGCTTGTCAAATAACAGTTGAAAGGACACTATCGCTTCTAATTACTCTCACCCTTCGGCGCGTGTATCTAATTTTCCATTTTTAAATTTTTTTTAAGGCGTTAAATAGGAATATATATATACACGTACATGTAGAAGTACATTTTCTTTTCTTCGTTATATAGAACAAATATGTGCTACAATTAGATCTTTTCTATTGGCTAAAACTAGTTAGTCTACACATATAATTTGACAAAACAAAGTAGACATCTTTTTTTTTTTTTTTTCATTTCCGTCAATCACATGAAAATGTAAGATGAATTATCTAAAATCTAATTTTGTGTGTGATAAAATGCAGAAAAAAGTTATGTAACATTCGTCTTAGGAGAGTCGGACTTCTACTAGAGAAGCAACTCTGCCACTAAAAAACCATTCAATGCCAATTTCATCAACCCCAATTCCCCTATTGTTGAATGAACTATCACTCATCATTAAAAGACTTGTATTGATGGTAAGCTATCCTAATTTGAGTGGATCTAATAACATAACATGTTTATCTTATTTGTCCTAATTATAGAAAAAGATTAATTGGCCTCCAATTAAATCTATCATAATTCACAATATTCTCTATTCTTAAGTGACTGGTGTAACAAACCATTACCGATAAACAGTCATTTCAACTTTATTTTTTTGTTGTAAATTAAAATACTATATTCAATTGACTAATATAAATTATAAAATGTACAAATTTAGGGTCTATTGAGTTGACATTGCAAATTAGATAGCAACAAAACAAAATCAAACGCGCGTGAGGATTAGACGAGGAAAGGCGCGTGGGTATTAAAAAAGGAAATAGAGTTTGCCGGCCAGCCTTCTCGGAAGCACCTCTTCTGTTGTCTCCTTTACTTTTTTATAAATTCTTTACTAATTTTATTTAAGGAGGACTTTTGTTTTGTATGGGTCTTTTTTTGCTTTGAATACCCGCGAAATATTTTTGAATCTCCCGCCAATTCAACTCAACCGTCACTTTCAGAAATATATACTTTTTATTTGTGGTTGTACAATACATGCAGCATTGCAAATGCCAAAGTAAATTTTTTGAAAATATATTTGTATTGAATGCTCCAATTTTGTCATTGTTTAAACAGTTTCGTTCGTGTGCACTCACTGTGCTCGTAGTTCGAAATTTGAACTCAACGGTCAGCTTACTGTTCACTCTTCTTACTTAATTACATTACATTTTGTTTATCGGTACGGTACACCCAATTATTTATGATCCACTCACAATTTACCCTATACTGGTCTCTTCCTTTTCTTCTTGTGTTTTGGCCACTTGCAAACAAAAATGTTCTTAAATTATTGCTTCTAACAAAATAGTGGATCATATACCCGAACAGAAGTTGACTGGCCGATTTAACTTAGTTTGAAACGTTCGGTTTAAAGTGTTTACTCTTCTAGATGTGTCAGGTTCGAGCCTTGATTAATACATGTGAGATTAGTAGAGGTTTGGCTTTCTTTTAGGCTTGTTTATCAAAAAAAAAAAAAAAAAACTTAGTTCAACGATCGGTTTAATATTTGTTCTCTTCAGGTGTAATTAGAAATGGATATATTTAACCACAATTCAATAGGGTAATTGCCCTCTAATTTTCTTGTTAAAACTATACATTTCATTTCATTTTTATTCAACTTTTCTTAAATATTCTTATAAATGTTTTGAAACGATAAATAAAGTACTTTTGCTTATCGAAAAAAAATGTTTTGAAATTTTAGTATGTTGTAGTTAACTTAAAACAATTTCACCATTGTCCCAATTATTTTCTACAAATATTTGAGTGTGAATTGTATTAGTACTTAAATTTTTATTGGGTCAAGATGGTTTTTAAGTTCCTCTCACTGAAGTAAATTTATGAGTTAGCACATACGTGCAAATGTTATTGTTTTAATGTGTATTAAGAACGTATACATTGAAAGTCTTTACGGCTTAGGAATGTGTACAAGGTCCCAACATTTTCAAAAGTCATTCAAAAGAAGAGAAACTCTTTGTTTTGGTAAAGATACAATACAACAATCCACATCTCTTGATTTATTATTATTTTTTTAACAAAACAATATTGTGACATGTGTATTGTAAATATATAAAAATAATTAGTAATTAAATAATTTGATACTCAAATAGAAGTTCATAATGGTTCAAATTTTTCTACTAAAAGATCAACTTTAATATAGAGTTTTATTTGCATTATTATATGCAACATTTTTACTTTATATTTGATCTATTTGAGATTTCTCAACGTTCTCCATTATGTGCATGCTATAAAAAAGCAATGAGATTGTGCTCGAGTTTCACATGAATATGTGGACTTAAGTTGAAAATATCACTTAACACTCCTTCTCACATGCGTGACATAAGACAGACGAGTCATTAAGCCTAAACATAATCAACTATGACATTGTGCTACACGTAACAGTACGGGCATCCACTATTATAAAGTAAATCTCACTAGTAAGGTTTTATTTGCATGATTACATGTAGCATTTTTACATGTTATGTAATACACTCGACTAATTAAGTACACCTATTCATGCAAAGACCTGAGCCCATGTCAAGATCTCTTATCCAACATGCACATATGGAGTGTGATAACATACCATACATTGGTAAAATATATAATATAAAAATACAAAAGAAACTATACTAATTAATATTGATATTTTAATAGTAAAAACTTGAATCATAATGTGTAGCCCGAGATTATACTTGACATTATTCCAGTAACATACATGTATTACATGTCCTCATAGTTGATCAAGCATATGTTAGACTATTTTAATGTGTCAATTCAATTTAAATTCAAATTTGACTTCTCATGATCTCAAGTGTTGATAACATTGTCAAACCATATCATATGCAATGACCAATTTCTAGCTAAATATAATGAAATAGGAAAATGTATCTCAGATGTTTCTAAATTATACATTTTGTTCTGCTGAGGTTTTACAGTTTCATTTGTTCCGCTCGGTCCAAAAACATAAATTTTTGTTATCGCGAACGACATTCTGTTAACTAACTAACGGAATCCGTTAAAAATGACTGACGGCGTTAAGTTTAAAAACCATGTATAAATTGTGATTATACAATTTTGCCCTTCAAAATATTATTAATAATTAAAAAAATTAATTAAAAAAAGGATATCCATCTCCTTCTTCGTTTCATCTGCAATGGGTCATAGACCAACCCAACCAGATCTGACAACTTCTTCTTCATCAGGGCTCCGGCGAGCACGGGCGTGGAGAGAGAGCACGGACTTGCGCTTCATCCTCCCGCGAGCACAGATCTGGACGTCGTCTCTTCTTCTCCGGTGAGCAGCAACCTCTTCAACGCCGTCTCCTGCAGCAGCACGTCCCTCTTCGCCTCTG
>JAYMTA010004824.1:0-12166 GCA_036897625.1 Pelargonium cotyledonis
ATGTTTTTCATATCTGATTCAGAACCTTTGTTTCATTAATAAAATGCCGCTTCCCTGATGATTCAAA
The DNA here is from genome assembly GCA_036897625.1 of Pelargonium cotyledonis. Taxonomy (NCBI): domain Eukaryota; kingdom Viridiplantae; phylum Streptophyta; class Magnoliopsida; order Geraniales; family Geraniaceae; genus Pelargonium; species Pelargonium cotyledonis. Next base: position 68 of record JAYMTA010004824.1, read on the forward strand.
TAAGATGTTCATTTGCTTCTTGTTAGCACCGTTTTTATCTTATCATTGATGACTTTTTATAGGAAAACGAAAGCACAACAGTAGGGTTAATGCTTGGGCTCGCTGCTTCTTACAAGGGGACCATGCATCCAGCAATATCGAAGGTAATGAAATAATTGGGAGTAACAATTCACATCAGATAATTAATCTGGTAAATTAGTTTAACTTCCAGATGTTAATGTGATTACTGAGACTACCCCTGAGATTTTGGAATAAGCTAACCTCTCCTAGGGTTTGCTCAGTCACAAAGATTGGTACTCATCGTTGATTTTATAGGCAGTTTGGTGGATATAATGCTGTATGTTTTTTGTATTATATGTGTAGTCAGCTTCATGATGGTTCTGATACATATTCTTTGTTAAGACCCAATTTTCCTGTGAAAATAAATGTAATCAGTGTTGGTACTTACATTTGAGTGTCACTGGAGATTGAATGACTACTAAATTTGCTTTGGCAATCAATGAGGGGCTGTCTTATCTAGTTTAATGGTTGGTGGCTTGGTGCTGTTGTGGGAATAAAGAGGTCATGTTTTATGTTATATGGGAAGTTGTTTTAGCCTTTTAGTTATATGTCATATTCACTCTGCATGGTGGTTTTTTATGCAAAGTGCCAGCGCTTGCATTTCTTAACCTGTCTAAATAAGTTGATCTTTTTTAAACAGCATGACTGTATTGTAGTCTTCTTCTTCTTCTACTATTGTTGTTTTATTTTTAAATTTCTTCAGGTGGAATGACTTGAATAGTACTTCATGCCTGAAAAATTGAGCTTCGTTTTGTCATTTCAAAAAATATAGATTCATTATTCATTGAGCTTCGTTTCGTTTTGCCTTTATAGATTTGCCATCATCAATTTATTCATTTGTTTTTGTCCTTGTGATATAATTTGACTTGCTACTCTGTTCTGCTGCAGTCTCTCTATGTCCATGTGCCTGGACGCCATCCATCTTCCTTTCCTGAATTGGAGTTACCAACTCTTATCCAGGTGCTTGGTTATATCATTATATCAATGTCAAATGTTGCTTATATTACTTTTTCCCGATTACTGTGCTTGTGTTTTCCACCCGTAGAATGTTCAAATGCACATATTTGTTAAACATTTTTCTACATGCATGTGCAGGATCCTATTCGGCATTCTTACCTATTTGTACCCTGTGTCTAGAGTGTGATTTTAGATGGTCTAGTTTACATCATAAATTGGTTAATGTAGCCCGTAATCGTGGAACATAATGTTAATTAAAATTAATTTATTTGTTTCCTACTTTTCATTCTTACTTGGGATTCTCTTTTGTTGATTTTCCAGTCAGCTGCTCTATTGTCTGTTGGATTACTTTATGAAGGATCAGCACACCCATTATCAATGCAATGTCTTTTGGTATTTTCCCCATCTTGTTGCTTTGCTGATTAAAATCTTTATTTTTTATTTTATTTTCTTCTTACACGTGTTCGGTGAGCATCATAGACATTATGTGGAAAAATGAAATGAACCTGCTTGTTGAACATATATAAGAATCAAGAAGCAAATGAATCAATTCCAGTATTATGACAGAATGTTTCCCTCAAGTCTGGGGGGAATTATTCTATAATATTTCTCTTCCATAAGTTGCATTTTTTTTTCTTCGTCCCCATCTATTTTTTATTATTTACATTATAGTGTTCCTATAATAAACTTTACCCTTTTGAAAGCCAATTAGCATATCGACCTATGGGGTTTAGTTTTCAGTTAATTGACAACTATAAGTCTATATGCTTGGTTCTTAGATATGTGTCAAGCTGGTTAGCACTTCTATTTTTGTGTACTACTGAGCAGTTCAGTTGACAAATAGTTTGCAGGAGAAGGCCATGCTTGATACAATTATTATTATTATTATTATTTTTTTCTGTCTGTAAAGAAAATCTGGCTCATTATAGTACTATGGGTGGGATTGAGGCCTGTCTGCTTGCTAGATAATCTGACTAGTCTATTTGATGATTTGTGCTTGACATTTTGTATATTATAATCTACTATTACAGGGTGAAATGGGCCGCAGAAGTGGAGGCGATAATGTACTTGAAAGGGAGGGCTATGTTGTTTCTGCAGGATTTTCTTTGGGTCTTGTTGCTTTGGGTATGAGTAATTTAGCACTCAAGTGTTCAAATATGGCGACTTTGTGAATTTTTAACCATTTCATTTTTAACTGAAGGTCGCGGGGAGGATACTCTTGGTTTCATGGATACTATCATTGATAGATTGTTCCACTACATTGGTGGAAAAGAATTTCCTAATGTAGGCTTTTGGATAACTTGTTTTTATCAAACTTGTGTTTAACTTCATATTAACTTTCTCTGAATTATTCTGTCAGGAGAGATCCACTTTGTTGACTTTGTCGGCAGATGACCACAGTCGTGGTGCCGGACAGGTGAGTGCTTATTATTTTGCCCTTACCAATTAATTTTTCCGCATATTTAAACCTGATATTGGCATGTTATTTTTCCTTTGCTTCTTTTGTGCTATAGATGATGGATGGAAGCACTGTTAATGTTGATATCACTGCACCTGGAGCTGTAATTGCTCTTGCTCTCATGTTTTTAAAGGTAAGGTTTTCTACAAAGAATTACTAAGTTATTTTATTTAATCTTTCAATGTCATGTGCATTGGCTTGCCATCATTTGTGAGTTTAGGTACATCTGCTTGTTTTCAGTCTTTGAGATGTTCTTACTTGTTCATTGTTTATTGCAGACTGAGTCTGAAGTAATTGTGTCTAGGCTTTCTATTCCTCAAACTTATTTTGATTTGCAATATGTGAGGCCTGATTTCATAATGCTTCGTGTCATTGCTCGGAATCTGGTAATGTGGAACAGGTAGTGCTATTTTTGGGAAGTTCTATTAACATTGAACTTGTGCATATTAATCTGCTGCATAGATGTTCTCATAGATATATGCTGCTTTTGTAGGGTTTATCCCTCCACTGATTGGATTCAGTCCCAGATTCCTGAAATCGTTAGAAACAATGTCAAAGGCCTTAATGATGATAATAGTGATGTTGATGAAATGGACGCTGAAGCTTTCGTCCAAGCATATGTCAATATAGTAACTGGAGCTTGCATTTCTCTTGGTAAGACATGTTTTATCCTGTTATTTATTTTTATTTTTTATTTTCTGGGCTTCCTATTTGCTTGATATATAAATTTTATTTACTAACATTGATTTGGCTCCTTGGATATGCTAAGACTTCTGCATATATTATTTTTTAATTCATTTAGGGACAGGTAGTGAGCATGCTAACCCAACATATTGATAGACGTACAACGTTGTAAGAACATCGTAACACTAGGAGTTCACACCTGTGCCTTGTAATCTAAATTTATGATGGTTAACGTTCTTCAGTTTACTAAATCGTCTATTGCTTTGTTTGAGAGAAACATATGCGCAACTCATTAGATTTTCCCTTTCTCATGTAATGTATATGGTTATCCTATGGCAATCTTGACATCTTGTGCCATTTAGGTGTACACTGTCTAGGTGGTATTATTTTGTAGTAACTCTGTTTCCATTTTTTACCCATTGCACTGAGACGTGCTACATAGATAACTGCTCCTGTCCACTTCACTGGATTTGCATCTTATTTTATTTTACCTGGCTATGCAATTTCCAGTTTGAGTTCAGTGATTTTAACCTAGCAAAGCTTAACCAGCTTGAAGATTTTAGTTATATATTTTTTACCCAGAATGTATTGTAGGTTCACATTTGATTCACTGCTACTAATAAGATTACTAAGCATTTAAATATATGTCTGGCCTGATATCCATGAAGGGCACAATGCTCCAACCATTATGAGGTATGGGAAAGGCCCCTGCTTTTGCAGAGAGGTCGTGTGAGCTCAAGATCATAAGATAGCAACCTTACTATTACACCAAGGCTCACCCTCATATCCATGTCTTTCTTAATTGTTACCTTTGATTTGGATTATCTTAAGGCATATAATTGAAATTGGATTTTTCTTTCATCTTATATTGGATTATTTATTTTTATTTTATTTGCTTCACATTATATGTTTTCAGGGTTGAGATTTGCTGGCTCAAAAAATGGACAAGCACAGGAATTACTTTATGAATATGCTATCTACTTTCTGAATGAGGTTGACATTCAGTGTGCTGCTGTTCAAGTTATATTTATCTCATTACCAGTTGTAATGGTTTATTGGTAAATGTTTCCAGATCAAGCCTATTTCTGGTGCTAGAGGAAATACCTTCCTGAAGGGTTTGTCTCACTATGTTGATCGTGGAACATTGGAGACATGCCTTCATCTTGTTGTTCTTTCCCTATCTGTGGTAAGTTTTTTATTTATTTATAAGAACTCTTCTTGTTTTCAGCAAATTGGAGTTATAGTATCTAAGCTGAAACTCTGGGGAGCAGGTTATGGCTGGTTCTGGACATCTGCAAACATTTCGATTATTGAGATTTCTTCGCAGCCGGAACTCCACAGATGGGCATGTTAACTATGGCATTCAGATGGCAGTAAGTTTTCCCCAATCTGTCAGATTTCTAGTCTGTGTCATGTTTTGAAATGGAATGCCCTTGGCTTAATGATTTGTCTGAGCTAGATATATATCAATATGTGCTGCATGAGATATATCTCAATAACATGCAGTGTAAAATACTTCTCCTTTAACAACCTTTGACTTCTGTATGCATTTGAGTATTTACTCTTTTGACCAGTTTGATTCTTCACCTGGATTAAGTGGATTGCAGTGCATACATCATTTTAGATTAATTTAACTTTTATGTAAGCTTTTGCATGGGATGGATTAGATTAGACTATAATTGCTCGAGTGCATTTATATTAAATTGATAAATAATTCAACAAATCTCTCTCTCTCTCTCTCTCTCTCTCATCTTGATCTATAGTTACTGTTTTGCTAATGATTGTAGGTTAGCTTGGCTACTGGTTTCTTGTTTCTTGGTGGAGGAATGCAGACCTTTTCAACTAGCAACAGCTCTATTGCAGCTTTACTCATCACTCTTTACCCATGCTTGCCCACTGGACCAAATGACAATCGATGCCATCTTCAGGTACATCTAGATTCTTGGCTTGTCTGTTACTTGCCAGAATATAGTGGAACGCATGAATATATGGTTGGAAACAGAACAAAGCTAGCAAGTATCTGGGAAAAGTACAATTTCTTAGACTTGAGTTGCGGCCCAGTGCAAGAGGCTCCTAATATGTTTTGGAGTCCAAATTTGTTTTAGACTTATCAATATTTATCTTGTAGTCCTATAGTCTAATATCCCTGCAATAAATTTAGTATACACTTGGACCATGATTACTTTATTGTATTATTTTGGAATGCTGTGCACTTGTGCTATATGTGTAAAATTGCTTTCAGTAGTTCATTCTAGTGAGGTACTACTGTGACTACGCCTTTTAGCCATAGGGTGATCTTCTCACAGAAGGCAACCTCTTAGTGGAGCTAAGAGGTTTATTTGATGTGTGCCAAATATCAGCCAGAGGGCAAGTTTTAATTGAGAACACCCAAAGGGTAAGTAGATAAGATTATCAACATTCCCAAGTGGGGGAAAGTGTCAGTGGGTTATACATTTGGTTGAATAAGGGCCTTAATGGGACATTTTGTGAAATTGTTCCCTTTCTTATCGAGAAAATTGTAAACTTTTTGTGTTAACTGATATGTAGTTTCTGTCTTCTTACAATGTTATCATATAAATTATAGGGATTTTCCTTCCTCCGTTGTCTAATAGTTTTTTGTTCTTTTAGCATCCATTTTTTTTCTGATAGAAATGTTCTCTCCAGGCCTTCAGGCATTTATATGTCCTTGCAACAGAGGCTCGCTGGGTTCAGACAGTTGATGTTGACACAGGTCTGCCCGTGTATGCCCCACTTGAAGTTACCATAAGGGAGACTGAGCATTATGCTGAAACAAGTTTCTGTGAGGTCACTCCTTGTATTCTGCCGGAACGCGCTATTGTAAGTTTCTATGATTTGAAATGAACTCTGTAGTCTCCCTGTCATTCTTCAATTTCCTCAAATTGAACTTGATTGTTTTTTTGGGCAAACCTTGTGGCTCCACATCTACTTATCTGTTGGAGTTTTAGTCTTTTAGACAAATTAGAAACAAATTGGAAGGGTGGATGAGACTGTTCCATGATAGTGTAATTTCCAACATAAAGCTGCTATATTTAGTGATGTTAGTACGATATAAATCCTAAGATATTACAGCCTTGCATGCATTGTCCTCATTTTAAGTGACTGAATTTGTGACATCATAAATCATTATCTTTCTCCTTTTAATTAGAAAAATTGTACTATTTGTGTTGATGAATATCTTATATAATGCTGGCAGTTGAAGAGAGTACGTGTCTGTGGTCCTCGGTACTGGTCTCAAGTAATTGACCTTGTCCCAGAAGGTAAATAATTTTGTTTGCTCTGTGTTTTGTTACTATAGCTGTCTTATTCTTTTTCATTTTTAGTTGTTGAATAATGGAAAGGCCGTGTTGTCTCAAGTAGCTTAAATCCTTATCTTCTGCAGAGAAACCTTGGTGGAGGTTTGGGGACAGAAATGATCCATTTAACTCGGGTATTCTCTATATCAAACGAAAGGTTGGAGCTTGTTCGTATGTGGACGATCCTGTTGGCCGTCAATCGCTGCTGTCACGGGCAATGCACAAGGTTTTATCACATCATATTACTCATCCTTAATCCCAGATCTTAATATATTATATTAGATATGAATTTCACATATTGAATTTATTGATGATAGGTGTTTGGTTTAACAAGCTTAAGAGCATCTGGGTTAGATAGTGGTACCCACAATGGACCTGTTTCTTTAACAGTTGATCAGTTGGTCAGTACTTTCTGTTCTGATCCAAGCTTGAACGCATTTGCACAACTCTGCTGTGACCCATCATGGAATAGCAGGCAAGTACTATATTCATAGTTTTCCCCTTCCATTTAACCTTCACATTAGCATATTCAATCATTGGATAATATATTTCTTGAATTAAAGTTGATGCACATGAGTACTGACAACAATAGTCTAATTGTAATCATTGGATAATATCTTTCTCGAATTAGAGGGTAGTTTTCAGCAATTATCCTTATTTCTAAACTGTACACTAAAACTTCTTTTCAAATTTTTTTATGGTAGTCATTGTAAAACAGACAAAATTGTTACCATTACATAGGCATTGTCTCTTATCCATGGGGTAAAATCATTTTCAAACTCGAACTACCACTTTAATTAATCACCAAATTTGTTTGCAGATCTGATGTTGAATTTCAGGAATTTTGCTTGCAAGTGTTGTTTGAGTGTGTAAGCAAAGACAGACCAGCTCTTTTACAGGTAATGGTGTGAATTGGCGTGAACATCTGATTTTGGCTCCAATGCATGGTATATGTGGACCTACATGCAGTGCGTATTCCATATACCATTGTAATCACTAATCAGTGTGTACTTTTCATTCCCCCCTAAAAACATGATGCAGGTTTATTTGTCATTGTACACAACAATCGAGTATATTGCATATCAAGTTACCAATGACACCGTTGTTCTGGATGATTCACTCTCTATTTCTAGTTTGAAGGTAATTTTTCATAGTCCCACTCCTACGACATTATTCTACTTAGTACATTCAAGCAAGGAAATAGAGAAAAAGAAAGAAGCACAGTATTGTACTAATGCAGCTTTGGGATTATATTTTTTAGAATGGGAATGAGAAAGAGATTCAATTCCAAAGCCATTATCATGACCAAAAAGTCACAATCCAAGCATGAAGAATGAGAATCTCTTTCACATTCCCATTTTTCATTCTCATTCCTGAACAATTTTATAAATTCAAATGCTACCTTATTAGTTATTACTGGGAATCATTAATATGAAATCGGTTGCACCCATGATATTAAGTTGTGCTACAATTTGATGTTTTGTTTTATCGTGCGAGATTCAAGATGCTTGTGTCATTATTAGAATGTAATTTGACAACCCTTTGCAGCTCGCGTTAGCGTACAACGAGGCTCTGTTGAGTGGAAGATTGAGTTCTTCAAGAGGAGGCATTATTCAGACCATCTTTTTGGGGTCTCTTAGGAAGCGAGTCGAAGAGCTCCTGAACTGTTCTCAGGGGCTGAAAGAAGACTTTGGTAGTTACATCAAGTCTTGGAGATGGCCCAGTGAGGAATCCCAAAGAGAGAAAAAATCAGTTCTTCTCTCTTGGTATCTTCAATGGTTTGGAGTACCTGCCCCATCTGTTATTAAGACAGCAGTGCAGAAAATCAAGCCCAAGCTGAAGTCAAGATCTTCTATTCCCTTATTGAGGTTGCTAATGCCAACCACACACCTTAATGCAGTTGGTGAAATAGATAAGTTCCTCTTCTCTTCCCCAGTTACCCAATGAGGCCGAGAGCTGTGCTTAATTATGTCCTGGTTCGGTTTTTGATTTTGTATACATGTATATCTCTGTGCCATGTTTTTCTTCAGCATCTGAAAACGAAAATGCAAAATTTGGCAGAAAAGTGAGGATTTTTCCTGTGAATTGTTTGTTGTTTGTCTAATATAGTTAGCTTAGTCCAAACTGAGGACCTTGTTTTTATGGGTATAAAAACAATGTGTGTACAATTGCTCTCTTGTTGACTTTTAAGAATTTGAATAGAATTTTTACTTCATTCCAGAATCAATGGTCACATAAATGTTATAAAAAATTAAGGGTCAAGAATGGGAGACTATATGTGTATAGAGCAACTCGTTCCATGTATCAGGTACCCCCGGGAGACACCAGTGGATGCAATCAGCATATTTTGCCTGATTCAGTCTCTGTTCTCGGGACAGTAACTTGTCTTTAGCCGTAGCATACAGTGAGGTATGCGCGTCTTTCCTGTACTCGGAGAGGGTGGTTATGTTGAGCAAATACACAGGTACTTTCACTGACTTTGTTATATTAGCTGCAATTGCAATAATTTGTCGGCTGGTGCCCACATCCAGCTGACTCGTTGTGTTCATGATTGGGACAGTCTCTTTAGCACACTTGACACCATCTGGGTTGTTCCAGTCCAAGCTCCTGCACATTCCCATAATGCATGTTTGTCAGTAGGGGACCGAACCAAGCCGACCCGGGCTGAATGTATTCGGTCTGGTCCGGGTTTGGACCAATGCACATCCCTATTTGTCATATCTCAATTTATAGCCAAAATGAAAAGTATTGAATCTTAGCAATTACTTGATATGCATAGGAGACATGCTTGCAAAGAAGACAGAAGTGCGGTTTGGATCCACATTTTGCTCCACCCATTTGGCCCAAGTCTTCAAAGCTCTCTCGTAAGCTCTTTCTAACCAAACTTCCTCGTACTCCTTAGCTTCTTCACTGAATGATCCTTGTTTTCTTGCCAATCAAACCCAAAAGTTTCATTATTTTTATCCTATTTTGTCTTCTGAAAATACCAAAACTTGATAGATATTGCAAGATTCACTAAATCACTTACTGCAAAACTTTGATTTTGGGAGTCTTCATCCACCAAATGTAAGTGTTGAAAATAAGGTAGTCTGTGCCTTTCCAGCTAGCTCCTTGCTTTGGCAATGACTCTGGTTTTACCATATGGTTCGATTCCTTGCTAGTCGGGTTATCCGAATTCGACTCCACCAAAAATGGAGCCCAATAAAATTCTACTGTAGCATTGTAGTCCTGAAAAAATTGCATATTGCCATGTCACATCAAGTGGCTACTTTATTGGTAGGAAATGTTTATTGCTGACTGCCTGAGATGTTGGTCAAATGTTCTATCTATCAACTTTCGTAAAAGTGCCATAATTTCCGCTAATTATACAAGTACTCGTAGTAACGTTAAAACTTGACAAAATCAATATTAAAAATGAGATGTTCCATATTAGTCACCAAATTATTTATATTGTTTTAATTTGGTATCTCAATTATGAATTATTATTCTAAATCGTCAAATTTTGTTGTTGTGACGGTGTCTAGAAATGTTCTAGATGCTTTTTTGTTGACCATGTCAAGTTACTTAAATGTACGAATGTGACCTTTTTTAAATCAATATTGTATAGTTAAAGTATCAAATTGAACAAAACACGTACCTCACTATTATAAATTTTCTTCTAAATTAGTGTTATTAGTAAATTTAACTAATTTAAACACAACATTAGTTGCCACGCTAGCAAATAAAATTTGGAAAGAGAAAACGTCTAGTCAACCCATTTTAAAACAGAAAAAAAGGTATCAATTGTGACCAAATTGAAATAATACAAGTAGATTTAGACTCAAATTGAAACAAAATTTGAATTCAATGCATGCATGCATAGAACGAAATAGATAATAGAGCTAAGATAGATTAATTTGTAAGATAGTGATGCTTATTTGTACTTGAAAACTCAACACTAGAGAATTTATAATAAGTGAGTAGTAAATACCTGAATTGTGAAAACAGAGTGGGAAGCAGAAAGATAGGTCAAGCTCTTTTTGCTTGGAGCAATGCCAGACTGAAGCAAACAAACCAGTGACTGCCACTGGTTATAATTCAATGAGTCTCCAACAAACATCAGCCTCTTCCCTCTAAGCTTCTCCAGAAACAATCTTGATTTGAACCTTCAAAACAATCAAAACACTCAACTAAAATATGATAAAAAAAAAAAGTAGCTTTAAAGTAAACAAATTAATTACTCGGGCAAAGAGCAGTCTCTGGGTTGCCATCTCCAGTTCTGGAACAGAGCATCTTCTCTCCCATTCCTCAAACAAGAAACCCACTCCGTCAAATACTCGCATTCCTCTTCTCTGTACAGAGGATGCGTAATGTTGTCCAAAACCCACTTTCCGGTGAAGAGATCACACTCCTCCGGCGGCAATATCAGCTCTTTATCTTCACCTGCAACTCCGTCATTTGGCGTCGTCTGTTGAATCAGATTCATGGGTTCTTTAGTTTCTGCAGAATCCTCAACTGGGTCGGCTTCCGATTCTGCAGATTCGGGTGGTAAGGGTTTTGAGAATGGAAATGAATCTGTAGCTGAATAGACGTAGAAACCCAGGAGAGAGACCCAGAAGGCTACCAGTAAAAAGCATCTCTGGCTCCGGCAGCTAATTTCTGGGTTCGTCATTGGGTGTGTCCTGTTTGAGGTAGAGACAAGGAGAGACCAATTGTAGCAACAGTCGTGGTTTGGGTTTGTGTAGTTTTTAATTGGGATTTGGTAAAAATGATTGTGTGTCAAGATAATGGTTTCTATTTTGGCCAATCTGTAAAAGAAACAATTGTAGTAGTACACAACAGTTGTTTTGTTTGTGAGTGAGAGACAAGAAAGTCAATGATTAATTTGGGGAGAAGTTCAACTGCCACAACCAGCTTCATATATATACCTCATGAAATCATCTACCTCATTAAATAATGAGAGCAACATTAGCGTTAATGACTGAAACTCAAATAAAACAAATTCGAATTGAATTCCGGTCGATGTTCTCCGCTCAAAAATTTATTGGACCAATATGACTGTTAATTTGTAATGTGTCAAATGTCTACAAGTATGACTGATATTTCTCTCTCTTTAAAGCAATGCGTTTAATCCAAAAAATGTTAAGAGCAACTCTAGTTGTGACTTCCATTTTGTTGGTAAATGAAAAATGTGTGAGGACCTTTACAATTCCTTTAATGGAGCAACCACAACATAAGGGTTGAGCCCTAAACTAGGAGCATCTGCAATGGAGGTCTCAATTGCATAAGGCTTATAAAAGAGACTCTACCTTTTGACAAAACCACAAATGTATAGAAATCCTTTAAAGGGCTGGTCCCTTTGAACAGGGACTGGACCTCTTCTTATTTTAAATTATTTTTTTTCACACTAGCCACTCATATATGATCACATAATCATTTAAGGGGTAATTACGGATTACTACCCATCTATAATGTCCCAAAACACATGACTACACTTTCTAATTTTCATAACATTTTACTACCCACCTCTAATGTTCCAAAACACATTACTACATTTTTAGTTTTCATAACATTTTACTACTCTCTATGATGTTCTAAAACAAATAACTACAATTTTTTTATTTCAATAACATTTCATTACTCACT
>JAYMTA010004825.1:0-12166 GCA_036897625.1 Pelargonium cotyledonis
AAAAACATGAGATGCAATGGAATATTACCCCTCCCCGCCAAAAAAATAATAATAACACTTAAAACTAATCATTTCCCTCGATGATTAAACTTTAAATTTGCATACAAACTAAGTACATGACATGCATGATGCAAACACTAATTTAACTATGCAACTAAAAGCTAATAAGACAGTAAACTAATTTACAATACCTTGGGTGAGTAGGCACAATCAACCCGAACTATCACTTTCCTCCGAGCTCGGTTCTAACCTGGGCTTTTTGTCATTGCCCTCATAGGATGGTGTTGCCTTTGCCGGCCTCTTTTGAGACTCCAAACGAGCTCTTCATGGCCTTCTCGGGCTGCCTTGAGCCGCCAGCTCGTCCACCTTTGCATCGAGTCGCCTAATGGCTCACATCATCTTGAGAATCCTCCTCTACATGCCAACCGAGATGGATGCCTCCGATTCCTTCTTCTTTTCCTCAGCTTCCTTCTTTGCTTTTGCCCTTGCTATGTTAATATCTCTCTGGACTTGTTCATGATCAGCATCTACAGTGACCCCAAAGAATCTGCCCACAATATTAATTCCACGCCGCGTAATGGATCTAGCTGCAGGGATTTCCACCTCGATTTTATACATCTCGACTTGCGGCAGATATCATAATTTAAATATAAGGTTGGGATACCAAAGTCATTTGTGCAAAAATTATTCGGCCCAAATGCATTCTTCAATTTGTCAAGATGGAATAGAGCATCAATAGCCTATCACTGACTATTTTAGATAGATTCTTACTAGGGAATATACGAGTATTAACAAAAGCAATCCATATCTTAGATTTGAAATAGATATCCTATTTGTTGACCTTCGGCATCCCATTTATGCCTAATGTGACCATGTCAGTTGGTCCAAACATAACATAACTTAATTCCAACAAATACCAATTACCCCCATTTCGAAGTGCATAGAATTCACAGGAATTGGGATTCACTTTGGGTCCAGAAAGCACACGATTTAACGTTTGGGCTGATACTTGAAAAGTCCTACCAGGCATCCTGACTTCTATGGGGGGTCCTCTATTAAGGCTTTGTAGGAAGTTCAAATAGAACTCCCTATTTACCCCCCATTGAGCACAAGCGAATAGTATGCATGACAAAATTCTGTTATCCCAACGTTGCGATCCTTGACTCGAAGGTCTGAACCACCCCCTCAATACATGAGAATCCTCTTTCCAGGATCGATTTCACTCGTAATGCAATGAGTGACTCATAGTGTGAGTAGGCAGCATCAGACACGAAGTGATGAGCACTATAATAAGGATTGGGCAGCGGGGCTACTTACACCTCATTGACCTCTTCATCATTGTCGCCATCGACAACAATGGGGCTAGTGGACTCATTGCGAGGAGCTGAATCATGAGGGGCTTCTTCGGCCTCCTCATTTTCACCCTCCCACGACGAGTGCTCACTTGGATCTTCCTCAAGGGATGACACTAAATTTTCACCTCCACCTCCTCCTCCGAAGAAGGCGAAGATGGCAATGATGACAACTTTACGAGGGTTGTGAGTGCTCACTTGGACTTGTCATTACCACCCATGCAAACGAAATGCTTGCCACTTTTTAGCATCTACTCGACCCCGATTTGTTTATAGACCATTTTCAACATCTCTCCCAAGTTTTTGGTTTATCTTTGGTCTTTTTTTTTAGTGGGACTGAGAGGTAGTTCTACTAGGAAATTTGTGGTGACCGTTTCATTGGTGACATTGTCATGTCCATGGACAGCTTTCTTAAATCACTCCACAAGGTTAGTGATGGATTAATTATTTGGTAAGTTGGGATTGGTGTTTGATGGTATTTTCCACTAAACTGATCCTAGGACATGAGTCTGATAAGAAGGTTATGATACCATTCTTGGGCTAACCCATTGAAAGTGAATAAAGAAATGTCTCATCGGGTGGCGTTGCTCTTGTTGACCATTTGCATCCATGGATCAAAGTTTGTAACAAATTCCAATGAATTTGTTAGTAAGCTATAAGAGATGTCAAGGAATCATATCTCGGGGTTAGTCAAAACCATGTGGATGACAGCTAAGCTCAGTAGGTTTCTAGAACGGTTGAGTTGGTCTTGCGCCAAATTTTTGAGATCGTTTTTTCTTGGAGCCATTGAAGATCTTCCCTTAATTGGAAAACCACATAACTATCTTCAGTAGTCTCTCTCATCCCTTGGGAATCCCTACCCTTCCATGCGAAGTGGGCAAATTAATGTAATCTTTAACCCTTTGGTTTTGGTTATTTGATAGTGTCATGTTAAGAAGGTGCCCCATCATTTCAGTGTTAAAAGTTTTTGGACATGTGATCTAGCGAATTTAAAGTCCTAATAGCCCTTTTATATTGATGGCATGGGATTTCCCTATTATCTTGGGCAATCGAGCGGTGGATAAACATATGGAAGGTGAAGGCCCAATTTCTTGGTGCCTATGAGATCAAGCATCATGGTAGTGACCAGGTGCTTTGTGAGATGCGTATACATGCATTGGCAGGATTCATCTCCGTCCTATTCCAAGTATTGGAGTCAGGGGAGGAAAAGACGAATTTTAAGCAACATGGGATGCAAGGACAACATGATTTCTAAGGTCACGAGCATTACCAATAACCTTGACTATGTTAAAAGTGAACCTTAATAAATAGGAATCATACCCTGAAGTGTTGGAACAATCAGTTGGACTTGAGAGGTCATCATCATGTGTGTAACATTCCCTTAATTACGAACTTGGTGGTTTTGTAGGTCAACCTGGTCATGAAGGATACCTTCCAAGACTTTGTCTCTTGTTTATATGTCTTTTCCAGTGAAGGGGTGTATTCTCCCCTAGAAACTTTTGGGCAGAAGAAGCATAAGCAAGCCTTTTAGAGTTCCTCTTGATTAGAACTCATATGCCTCATTCTCGAATGTAAAGAGAAATGTTGTTCCTTGGAGAACTTGGACCTCTAAACACCATTGTCGATTTTTGTGTGGGGTTAGGGGAACGATGGATTTTAAGTCGTTCAAGGTATTGGAACCACCTAATGCACCTGTTTTGAGTCGAGTTAAAGAAAACACACTAGAATTATCTTCTTACTTACCTGTTAAGATGTGTTGGGTGGAAGTAAGTTAAAAAACATAGTGAAAATATACATAAGATGGTGAATGCCTTGAAGAATGAAGAACACAAGTTGGCATTCAGATCGTTCTTGAGAATGGAGCCAATTTAATGTGTTTGATCAAACTAATTCAATTCCATAAATTATTTCTTTTAAATTAACGTATACTTGTGAAGATCTTGACATACAAATGTCACCACCTCTAGAACCTAAGATGGAAGTGTCAAATGAAAAAACCAGTGTGGGAGCAGTATAGTCCACTTTGGACATGAGAGTAGGAATCTCACTCGAGGATCATTTCTCAGTCTAAGAAAGGGATATGTATACTCACAAACTATGGCAGTGGTGGGCACCGCGTGATTGATCGGTGAAGATGTGGCATCTACAATGGTGAGCTTAAAGTTTCCTAGAATCTTGGACATGTCATTTGCGGAAACCGAGTGTTCTTAGGGGCCTTTGTGTGCCCTTAGAGCATCGTGAGAAATATGAGAACTCCTAGAAGCGCCTATCTCTGCGGGTAGCCTCTTAGATTCTTGGCAATACAGAACCCTAAACGTGTTTCTGTGAGGCGGGAAATCTTAAATGCTCTGACAAAGTGGGGAATCTAAGAGAACTTTGGGAGCCTTGGAGGCTACGAGAACCTTGGAGAGGTTGGAGCCTGATTCTTGGAGATAAGTGTGATACTAAGGCCATTTGAAAGGTATCGATTTCTTAAGAGACTAAATGTCGAGGATGCATCATGAGGGTCTTCCTCGCAGTGGCCAATCTTGCTAGATCGCGAGATGTGATCGCTTGTGGACTTTACATCGTTGACTTTTCACAAATCGAGTTGGGGATTCAAATGTCACATGTCGCCTTATTATTCGTCCATTTAACTTGTGAATTTTTATCTATCATCAACTTCAATAATCAAATCAATTATTTTTATTCGATTATATACAAATAATACACGCCTTACTTACATTAAAAAAATGGCAATTTTTAGAAAGAAAATAGGCTCAACCGAGCGAACTACAAAGAACTATACACGCCTTACTTGTGATCATTGCAAACTTCTATTTTCCTTTAAAAAGTCCCAATAGTTCATGGGTAAAATGTATATCAGTTGATTGATATAAAGTTATATCAATTGCAACTTAACAAAGCCAATGAGGTGATGACACCTCATTTAAAATCATTTATACCCACCCAAGTGAATTTGTAGGAGCGGAGTGACCCGTTCGGATCCAAAATTTTAAATGAGATGTCATCATTTTATTAGTTTAACTGATATAACTTTATATCAGTCAACTGATATACATTATACCCATAATTCATTGTACACAACTTATCTAATAAATGCATACAAATCCAGCCATAGTAAATACTCCTACTAGAAAGAGTAACAAATGCTATACTATTTTAAGTTTACACATGAATGATCTACAAATTCTACCGTATGATAACAATGTTAATTGTGAAAAATCAAAACCAACCCAATATTACAAGTTCCTCCCACTTTGCTGAAAACATATGATGTTCATCAAATACCACACTCATTGAACAAAATAAACTTATTAATCTAAGAACCTGCACGTGGTTTGCAAAGAAAAAAGCTTAGCCACCCTCTCCTATTGTTAAGCACATGAATTTTCCAGATAGACCATTGGAAACGCAATTTCTTTGTATGAGGAGTGGGTTCTATGAACTTAATGTTCAGTTGATGCTCTTGTCTTGAGATGTTTTTGGCCTCCCCAAACATTTGCTTCCTTTTGATGAAATGGAGTTGAAGTGATGATGAGTGCATAAGTTACCTAGAGGAAGTAAGTTAACTGCTGTTTCTTTCTTGACCCTCCTTCTCCATACAATTCATTCCACTGCTTCAACTCGCCCATCACCGATCCCTCACTAGCAAAACTCGCAGCAACCTGCATTACACCATTTACATGATGATAAGCAATATGTACGTAACATCAACATCCTTTTAGCAAAACACGGTAACTTCATGCACATCATTTAGCACAAGATCTTTGCCCGTTATACTCAAGATACCGTAAGAGTTTAGAACAATGTACAATACGTCTTCAAAGAAGTCTCAAGAGCTCATTAATTAGAATGGATTTAGAACACATGAGAAATAGCAGAAGAAGTACCTGATTCTTTGCCTGCCTCATATCTTCCATGTTTAAGGACCTTAAAGTAATCACTCCTTCCTCCTTTTCTTCTTCTTTTGCATCTGAAGTACCTTCTGAGTTCTTGGCTTCTTCAGCTTTCTTCTTCCTTTCCTGTAAAGAGAACCCACCAGAAGCAGAGGGTTAGAAGAGTACTGTTAATGGAAAAATCGAGAAGACAAGTAAAGATTAAAATAAGTCCATAATAGAAATGCTAAAAAGGTAGTTTTTACCTTTTCCTTCAATTGCTCTTTCTGCAAGAGCTCCCGAACAGGTCGATATGCAGCTGTAACACACAAATTCTGTTTCAAGTAGCTGAATATCATTAGTTTTGTCACATCTGATAACTGATAAATACACATACCACTGTTATTAGGGAATGAACAAACCTTAAGATCACTTCCACTATATCCTTCTGTCATAGTTGCGAGCTCCTTGAAGTTCAAGTCTTCTGTTTTCTCCTTAGCCAGAAGAGTTTTCATTATGATTTCCCTACTCTCAGCAGATGGAAGGCCAACCATGATCCTGCTCAATACCAAAAAAGAGGGTCAGAGTAATTAGCAAGCTGTTTCATATCAGAAATTACATTTTTGAATTGGTCTTCAACGAAATCACATTTACGTGACGGTTTGATAAGTATGAATTATCAATGCTATTCGATGTTATAAGAGAGATATGCTCTCATAGGATGTCATGTTCAAGATGGAGGCCGTAGACAGGAAAGGGAAGAATAAGAAGAAAATGCCATAAAGGAAGGCCTATGTAGCATCATAGTGAAATATAGATATTCAAAAAGAAAATAATGAATATATGATCATAGCATGAATCTCCAAATTAACACACCTGCGTTCAAACCGTCTAATAATTGCTTCATCGAGATCAAATGGCCTGTTTGTTGCAGCAAGAACAAGAATTCTCTCACCAGGTTTGGTCAACAACCCATCCCAATGTGTCATGAATTCATTCTTAATCTTGCGCATAGCTTCATGCTCCCCGACTCTAGTTCTCTGCCCAAGCATGCTATCAACCTCGTCCACGAATATTATAGTGGGGGAGACCTTTGCTGCAAGTGAGAATAGTGCTCGTACATTCTTTTCATCCTCCCCAAACCATTTGGAAGTAATGGTGGACATGGAGACATTAATGAAGCTAGCTCCAGCTTCATTTGCAATGGCCTTTGCCATCATTGTTTTTCCAGTACCAGGAGGTCCAAAAAGCAATATGCCTCTACAAGGCTTCAGAAGCCCACCCTTGAAGAGGTCTGGTCTTCGAAGAGGGAGCATGACCAACTCCTGAAGTGATTCTTTGATCTCATTCAAAGCACCAATATCTGCAAATGTCACTCCAATTTCATTTGCAGGGATAACTTCTGGTCTTATGCGCTTCTCAAACTCATTGTCAGGAGGAACTTCCTGCAGGAAAACCGTAACAACTGAATGTAAGATGCTGGTAACAAACTAAATTTCTGAAGGGATAGTGAGAGACATTTAAATATAGAACCAATACAATAGTGAAGGGCTTGGACTTACTGGTGCTTTAGGAGGAGATTGATTCTCACCATCCTTCTTTGCCAGAGGAACTGATTTCTCTGTCTCATTTTTGTTTTCTGATGTTCTTGAATCAGTCTTTGCACCAACAGCTTCTCCCCCTTCGTTTTCCTAAATATTTTATCAGCAGAATTAGATCATAAGAAAAATGCAACAACTTCTAGACATATGATGAATCTTAATATTGTCGAATTTAAAGAGGTCACACAAACCTTGGCAGAGTCAGAATTTGCCTCTAGCTTCAGAGATCCACATCTACTATCTTGGAATATACTTAATCCATGGGACAAGCTGTTCCAGGGACAAAACAGTAATTAAATTCAGCTCATTCATGAAATAAAGAGATTAAATAAACCCAAATTACATAGAGAAGCTCACAAAAAAAAAATAAATAAATAAATAAATTTAAAGAACACTAGAAAGCAGGTATCAACCTCTTTGATGATATAACTAGCTTTCCATTTTTGTACTCTGGATCCTTGTTATTCATCAAATGATATGATATTGCTGATACCACAATTTCTTCAATGTAATTACTGAGCACCATCGTATCTGCCTGGCAAATAGAACCTAGATCATCACAGTCAATATCATTGGCTGCAAGTACTTCAGCAATGTGGTTTTTGTTATCCTGAAACTGAATCATTTTCATGTCCTCTTCTAATTGAGCCTTCCAGCTGAGAAGATGAGTCTCATCTTCAGGTGGCCTAATCACAATATTGTATGGGAACAAAAGACTGAGCCTGTCATCCATTTCTCTACAATCATCTTCTGTGTCCAGCTTCCGGGAGCCAAGTATCACCACTGGCCCTGATAGCTTCTGCAACATCTTATGGAATAAGTTGTACAATCTTTGAGATTGGAGAAGAAGTTTGTCCGCATCCCTGAGATATAAAATGATAGGACTGGTTTCTGACATAGAAGCCAAGACCTGGAATATGATACTCACATGTATTAGTAACTTACTAAAAATAAAGAGATGTGACGTATTTAGGTGAGTATCAATTTGAAAAACGTATTCATTGTTTTTGCTGAAAGGTTAAAAGTCCCAAAAGCCATAGTAGGCAAATACAAGACTGACATAGTAGCACCCAAATGCATGAACTAGAAACATAAGATTTCGAACAAGCCAGTTATGTTTAGTCGCATACCTTGTAAAGTGACTGTAGAAATTCTTTCTCACTGAAACACCAGCTGCTTGAGCGCTTGGGTGGAGCTATAACAAAAATGAAACCAAGCAACTATGAATAACATCTCAAGAATCTTCTCGTTGATAGAAATCAATCGGGTCATATATTAATATACATGGTAAGAACTGAATTGTATAAGATTTGGAGGAGATGATATTCCAAAGATTAAAAAAAACATATAATAAATAGAATATAATACTGTTCAGATTCTTCAAGCTCCTAAAAGCGCCAGAAGCTTAAGCAGATTGTTACTATGATCTCAAGGTCAACAAACAACAAAAATGGAAAAGGAATATGAAATTATAGATGAACTTGCATAAGGTGTAATAACAAAAGTTCTTGTGGAAGTCAAAGCAGTTATTTTCCAAGGGACAAAAGTTTGAATGTTTAAGGAACTATGAGTGATGCTGCACCAAATTCGACTGGATTTTGGGTAAGAAGTTTATTGACAAGACTCACTAAACAACCGATCTGACGACATAAGTATGCACTAGGGTAGAGGACTTCAAAGACTACTTTACCAACTCAGTTACAAAAAATTATGGTCATGACTAAGTTTAATGGCTATGAAACTATTCTACCAACCAGAAATTACAGCACACCAACATTTAGTTACATTTATGCATTTGTGACCAATATGCAAGTCATTTACTTGTGACCAAATTTAGTTAAGGTTTGGTGATTTCAGTTTTGTGGAAAACTTTTATCCAGATATCTACTGATCATAATGTTCAACTAATGCCCGATATCATCTTTTGGGATTTTAAATTATAGTATTTGGTATTGATGTCTGAAAGTAAAACCTGAATTTGTTACAGAACATTGGGAACTGCTGCTACTCATATCAGACAAAGTGGAGGCATTTCTTCGAAGCTTTGGAGCATTATTGGAATTTTCTGTACCGCTGCTTTGCATGCTTGGTCCATCTGTAAGAAGCCTTCGGTCAGAGATACAGTAAAGGAAGTTTTGAAGGGAATGACCAACTATATGTTAAAAGAATGGGAGAGTGCTAAAACTGATCTGACGTCTAAATAAATGTCATGAAATGTAAAGAACATAATTAGTTCCTACCATAACATTGGTTTCATACCAGTATGGAGTTTGAATTTGGTTAAATGTAAATGAACTGAGTAAATCTATAACTAAACAGATACATGATCCTTGCAACTACATCAACCATATTAACACTGTTGACATGAGAATTTAATAAGCTCTTAGCACCTCAAAGCATTCAATATATGGATGGAACAAACTCACCCTAAAGAAAAATATTGTTCTAGACAATAGATAGGTTACGAGCTCTACTGTCATTTATACCTTTAATTTCCTCCCAAGTGGGAAGGATTGAGAATGAACCAAACATATTGGACACTCGCTCAAATGTCACCTCCGAGATGGATCTATTGAGAGACTGAAAATAAAGCAGGTAAATCAGGAAGAAGAAAATTAACTCCATTCAAAGCTAGTAAGTTTCTTTCCAACAGAAGTATAGATTGCTTTTATCCACTTAACTAACAAAAAGTGTACATTAACTTACAGGTTCCTTTCTGACACAACCATATTTGCTCTGCATCTGCAAGAAGGTAGCCGTGACAAACATTAGCATGATTCAATGACAATACAAAATCAAAGAAGTATTGTGGCCACAATTACTAACCTTTAAAGAAAATTCTGTAATATCCAACAATAGCAACTTTGATTCAAAGCAATGTGCTAGAGCTCTGGCGAGCATCTGCTGGTAAAGTTCTTTAGGAGAAAATATGTAGCAAGATTAGGTTAAAACAAACTTTAAAAGAGATGTGTTTTATTGCAGGGATAAATAGAGCATTCAAGATAGCATACCAGTAGGACCAGAGAGCAAAATAGCCCTACTTGCAGGTGACAGGTTGCGGGTGTGCTTGGAGAAATCAGAGTGCTTCAGATGAACAAATGCAGCACTTGTTAATAACACCCGAGTTTGCTCACTGTCATCACCATCGATGTAAACATGAAAGTTAAATTTAATTCAAACCATGAAAAACTTTACATCTGCCGTAAAGCTTTCTAGATTACCCATCGTGGCGTAGAAGTTAATATTATGTACTCATTCTGTCCCAAAATGAGCGTCTTGTTTCACTAACGATAAAATGAGGGTCGTCTTTTTTTTCTTTTTAGGAAGTTAACTATATAAATTATTAGTAATATCCCTATCACGAGTGTCATAAAATGAATTGTTACTACAGATTCACACAGGGTACATGATAAAACATACAACTCTAATTTGCTTGTCCTCAATTTATTTTGAATTAGAATAGAAAACATTCATTTTGAGATTAAGGAAGTATCATACAGTCCTATAAAATATATTAGCGCCTATAAAAGTAAGAAAACCGTTGTAATTTTTACAAGGTACTCATTAAGGTATAAAATATATTTTTATTTCTTTTGTGAAGACTAGATCAATGAAGCTAAAAGCGACAGAGTTATGAAACTCACATGCCAAAGTTTCCAGGTTGTTAACTTCTAATCATGACTAAGAAGCCAATAAAACAAACATCCACGACCAGGAGATTCTTGGCATATTATGCAGAGCAAATTTAAAATGAAGTCAAAGCAGGTCCACCAAGAATAACAGGTTTCAAAGAGTTCAAGATCTGTGACTATCAAAGAATTGATAGTTTGTCTGTGAACTTTGGTACAACAACTGAATATTGGCATGTGACATTGATCCAAAATCCTTTTATTTATTCTGAATAATGACTGTGATGCTGTTAATATTCTCAGAATTTCTTATCTTGTAAATCCATCAATAATGCTCGGTCACACAAGTCCTAAATATACAAACTGAAGCTAAATTGTAGAACCCAAAGACAGAAATTTTGTACGGGTAAGATGCAAAAACCATAAGATTCATGAAAAAGATCACAATTCAAAACCCAGAAACCAAAGAAGAAAAATTGCAGACAGTATCTGCATATCTACCAGACCACCCTCAAGGTGCTTGTAAAAATGCCAAAACCAGTTTTATATCATTTTTGCATAATTTTTTTTCATGAAGTAGCTAATGAACCCATAATTTATCTTTCCTAAGATCTCCAAAAACAAAAGTTTCTTAATTAGCCCATGATTAGCAAGGAAAAATAAATATACCTGAGATAGTAAGGGAAGTCATCAAAAGTGACTTGGGTGTCCTTGCCGGAGAGGAGCTGTCTCATGAGCTCGTGCTCAATCTGCTCCGCCAAGACGACGCCGCTGCTCGGAGAGCCGCTCCCGCCAGTCCATTTTCTGACTGTCTGGCCGGAAGCGAATCCAAGGCCCACACCAACACCAAGCCCAACGCTCAACGCCGACAGCAGAACGTGCTTCTGCTCCATCTCCTTCTCCTCGATCCTCTGTAGCTTCCTCTGCTTTTCAGTCACAAATTAAGTGGAAATGAAGAAGAACCCAGAACCCAGAAAACGATGAAGACGACGGTGTTGCTGGAGGGGTTGTGATTGGTAAGTGGAAAGCACAGATTCAGAGATTCAAGACAGAATTTTTGAAGGAATGTAGAAGATGGGATGTGATTGGTTAAAGAGAGGAAATTCTGCAGCAGTAGGTGTTGGGTTTTTGACAGGTAATGGTAGTGGTGGTGGAGTGAGTTCCATGGATGGAGCTTGTTGATGTTCATGGCTATACATTTATAGCATGTGCCTCTCTCAATATGCCAACTTGTGTGTGTGTGTAATTGCTCTTGCTTTGCCTTTTCCCGGGAAAATATTATTATTTTCTTTTTCATTCATAAATACCCACATTTTATACTTTTATTGTAACTTTTTTTTTTTTTAAAGGAAACGCTTTATTTTATTAATACTTGAACCAGAGTACAAGAAACAGAGACTGCATCAAAAATTGTAGGGGTCCAAGCCAAACTAGGACATAGGGGTCGCAACCCCTATAATCACAAGCTCGATAAACTTGAGGCGATAGCCAAACCTCATTACAGATTTTAAACATAAGAAAGTTAATAACTAAAACCGAAAAATTTAACTGTAATTACGGAATCCTGTAAGGCATCCTGAGTCCTAACACGAGACCCGCGAAGGCAAAAACAGACCACGATGGCTTCGAAGATCCGAGCAAGCAGTCTCCCACTGGCGGTGACCACTCCCCATCACCGCTCATCTCCCAGACAACTAGTTTGCTGG
>JAYMTA010004826.1:0-12164 GCA_036897625.1 Pelargonium cotyledonis
CTATGAGTTGCTTAGGAAGATGGAAGGTAGAGGTTTGAAACCTAATGCATTTACTTATAATACATTGATAAATGGGCTTTGTAAAATGGGAAACGTCGACGCTGCCTATGAGTTGTTTAGGAAGATGGAAGGAAAAGGTTTGAAACCTGATGCATTTACTTATAATACATTGATAAATGGGATTTGCAAAGCAGGGAACATGGATGCTGCTTATGAGTCGCTGAGGAAGATGGAAGGGAGAGGTATGAAACCTAATGAAGTTACTTATAATACATTGATAAATGGGCTTTGCACATTGGGAAACATCGACGCTGCTTATGAGTTGCTTAGGAAGATGGAAGGGAGAGGTTTGAAATCTGATGCAGTTACTTATAATACATTGATAAATGGGCTTTGCAAAATGGGAAACATCGGCGCTGCCTATGAGTTGCTTAGGAAGATGGAAGGTAGAGGTTTGAAACCTAATGCATTTACTTATAATACATTGATAAATGGGCTTTGCAAAGCAGAGAACATGGATGCTGCTTATGAGTTGCTAAGGAAGATGGTAGGGAGTGGTTTGAAACCTAATGAAGTTACTTATAATACATTGATAAATGGGCTTTGCAATATGGGAATTATCAACACTGCTATTGAGTTGTTGAGGAAGATGGAAGAGAGAGGTTTGAAACCCGACGTATTTACTTACAATCCATTGATAGATGGCCTTTGCAAAGCAGGAAATAGTGATGATGTTGTCGGGTTGTTGAGGAATATGGAAGAGAGAGGTTTGAAACCTAACGTAGTTACTTGTAATACAATTTGCAAAGTGGGTTGCTTTGAGACTGCTGTTGAGTTGCTGAGGATGATGGGAGAGGGAAGTTGTGAGGCGGACATTAATGCTTATACTACATTGATGTATGGGTTTTGCGAAATGGGAAAAGTTGATGTTGCTGCTAAGTTCCTAATGGATATGAAGAAAAACAAAGCGGTAAATTGCAAGCCTAATAAAGATACTTATGATACAGTAATACACAAGCTTCATAAAATGAAGAATAGTTCTGCTGTGAATAGTCTGCTGAGAATGTTGGAAGAGTTGGGGCCTGATGTTCCGAGGGACTGAGATTGAGAAGCAAGGCTTGGGTATCTTCCTGGAGATGAGTAGCAGAGGAGTAGAACTAGATATCCAAGATTGCTGGAAAAGAAAAAATTGAAACCAAATGTCCAAACCTTCAAGATAACAATATTTTGTGAAGATTGGCTTTTCAGTGAAGTACACGGGAGGTTAGTTTTATGATCCTTTGAAGTTACTGTAAATTTATTTTCTCAAACTATTGTCAAAAAAATCAAAATGCTTGATGTTGATCTGTGGTCTTGGGTTCCCTGATGAAGTGATGATGGTTGTTCTTATTATTGTTTCTCTAATTTTTGAAGGTTCTGTCCGAGTAGTTATGATTTACTGTCTGTCGTCGTGGCAAGATCTTCAGAATTTGTTTTCCTGCATCGCAGCTCTTTTCAGAGTTTTTTTGAAGGTCCTTCGTTTACTCTACAGAGGCTTTGCGAGGTGATTGCTTAGTTCTACCTCTCTCTGCATCTACACAGAAGTAATAACTTTTGAACATTTTCAAGGAGGAACAAGAATCAAAATTGGAAAATAAGTGCTATTTTTACAGTATAATTGTAAATTAATTATAACGTGCCTCCTTCATTTTCAGGTATCTTTCTCGGAAACTTTTTGAAGACGAGCTTGGAACTGCTGCGACGATGTTTTCAAATTTGTTGTTAATGTTTTTTTCGTTTGTAAATGAGGGAATGGTCACAAATTTGTTTGATCTACAGTGATCTGCCGCACGCGAAATGATAAATTTTCGGTTTGGGTCGGATTTACTGTGCAAAAAAAATGCGGATGGGGTTGGGTGTCACACACTTACCCACAGATTATCTACCTAAAACCCCAATCCACACTTCTTTCGAGTCAGGTTTTGATTAATCAGTTTCAACCCAAAACCCGATCTGTCAGCTCTAATGTACAGCACACTAAAGGGTATAGATTTGGTTGTTTTTTTTCACATTCAATGACTAATTCTGAACTTCCTGGTGTGTATGAATTCTTGTAATTTTATTGTAAAGTTCACAACTTGACTTGATCAGTGGCCT
The DNA here is from genome assembly GCA_036897625.1 of Pelargonium cotyledonis. Taxonomy (NCBI): domain Eukaryota; kingdom Viridiplantae; phylum Streptophyta; class Magnoliopsida; order Geraniales; family Geraniaceae; genus Pelargonium; species Pelargonium cotyledonis. The sequence continues at coordinate 2,137 of JAYMTA010004826.1, forward strand.
TCATGAACTCACACCTTTTGTGGATAAGTTTTACCCTGAACACAACCCGAGAGGGTGAATTCTGGTTGAGTTTTAAGTTTTGACCTAAAGGTACGTAGAGTTTGGACTTACGTGCAAAATATGTGGGTTCATGCGAGTTTTCCTAACCCGACTCTGGTTTTATCCACGAAAATCTAACAACATGAAAAATGGGTTGAATTTTGCGGACCTACGAATTCAGATATAAATTGTGTCCAAAGGCCTCTTTAATCAAATAATATCATCAAGGAGCAAGCTAACAATCTCCAATGAGTTTGAACAAGATGACCGAGCTATCACATGAGTCATTCATGCGCAAATAATCACATTAAACCGAATCCATCGTTATCTTTACCGTCGGACCTAAGATTTAGGACCACCTAAAGAGCATCAGATTCTTCGATAGCCATGCTCGTTTTAAGACCACGACTCTTTATCAATATCGCCTCCTCCACCCTCAGCGAGAGAAGAAAATTTGAGCCCGAACATGCATATACTTGAATTTTTGGTTAGATCACACAAACCCTCGATAATTTGGACATATCGAAATTTAAAGTGAGACATGACCCAATTCACAACACAAACACACAAGTCTCTTTCAGGTCAGATACGGGTTAGGTTTGTCAACCTGGTCCGAACCCATTATTGCCTCAGCTTCACTCTTATCAACATACCAAAACATTTCACAGAAGTTGAGAGCTTCACATCTTCACCAAATCCAAACCCTAAGCTTTTCTCTGAAGAAGATAATGGAAATCTCAGCACCATCTTCATCGTTTGCTCCAAGGTCTCTTCCTTTTTATCCTCATGCAATTCCTATAGCTACAGCTACTGTGTTGTGTGTTTCTTTTGATTTTCCAATTATTGGTGTTTCGTCGAGAGCAACTAGGGCTTGTTCTGGTTATGGTTATGGTTCTCAATTTGTTGGTCTAAAAATCAAGTCTGTGATTGTTGGGGCTATGGGTAGAAGAAAACCATGGTTTAGAAGTAGAGAAAATGGGAGTGAGAGGGAGGTTGAGAATGGTGTTGCTGTTTTCAAACGTAAACTCCAAGCTACTCCAAGTCCATCTGTTATAGAATTGAATCAAATATTGAGTGGCATTGCAAGAGACAAGCATTACTCTCAAGTCATTTCTTTACATGAGGACATGTGTAGATCTGGAGCCTCATCTGATACCTATACTATGACCATCGTGATTAACTGTTACTGCAAATTGGGTGAAATTGATGCTGCTTTGAGGATATTCAAGGAGATGGAGGAGGGACCTAACAAGCCTAACATAGTTACTTATAATATATTGATAAATGGGCTTTGCAAATTGAGTGGCATTGATGCTGCTTATGAGTTGCTTAGGGAGATGGAAGGGAGAGGTTTGAAACCTGATGAAGTTACATATAATACATTGATAAATGGGCTATGCAAAGTGGGAAACATCCTCGCCGCTTATGAATTGCTTAGGAAGATGGAAGGGATAAGTTTGAAACCTGATGTAGTTACTTATTCTACATTGATAAATGAGCTTTGCAAAATGGGAAACATCAACGCTGCTTATGAGTTGCTTAGGAAGATGGAAGGGAGAGGTTTGAAACGTTATGAAGTTACTTATAATACATTGATAAATGGGCTTTGCACAATGGGAAACATTGACGCTGCTTATGAGTTGCTTAGGAAGATGGAAGGGAGAGGTTTGAAACCTAATGCATTTACTTATAATACATTGATAAATGGGCTTTGCAAAATGGGAAACGTTGACGCTGCTTATGAGTTGCTTAGGAAGATGGAAGGGATAGGTTTGAAACCTGATGAAGTTACTTATACTACATTGATAAAAGGGCTTTGCAAAACGGGCAACATCGACGCTGCTTATGAGTTTCTTAGGGAGATGGAAAGGAGAGGTTTGAAACCTAATGTAGTTACTTATAGCACATTGATAGATGGGCTTTGCAAAATGGCAAACACCGACGCTGCATATGAGTTGCTTAGGGAGATGGAAAGGAAAGGTTTGAAACCTAATGTAGTTACTTATAGCACATTGATAGACGGGCTTTGCAAATTGGGTGACATTGACGGTGCTTATGAGTTGCTTAGGGAGATGAAAGGGAGAGGTTTGAAACCTAATGAAGTTACTTATTCTACATTGATAAAGGGGCTATGCAAAGCGGGTAACGTTGACGATGCTATTGAGTTGTTGAGGAAGATGGAAGAGAAAGATTTAAAACCTGATGAAGTTACTTATAGTATATTTATAGATGCGCTTTGCAAACTGGGAAACATCGACGCTGCTTATGAGTTGGTTAGGGAGATGGAAGGGAGAGGTTTGAAACCTGATGAAGTTACATATACTACATTGATAAAAGGGATTTGCAAAATGGGTAACATCGACGCTGCTTATGAGTTGCTTAGGGAGATGGAAAGGAGAGGTTTGAAACCTAATGTAGTTACTTATAGCACATTGATAGATGGGCTTTGCAAAATGGGAAACATCAACGCTGCTTGTGAGTTGCTGAGGGAGATGGAAGGGAGAGGTTTGAAACCTAATGAAGTTACTTATAATACATTGATAGATGGGCAATGCAAAGCGGGTAACATGAACGATGCTATTGAGTTGCTTAGGATGATGGAAGAGGGAAGTGTCAAGCCTGACATAATTAGTTATACTACATTGATGTATGGGTTTTGCAAAATGGGAAAAGTTGATGTTGCTGCTGAATTCCTAATGGATATGAAGGCAAAGGAAAAGGTAAATTGCAAGCCTGATACAGTTACTTATGATACAGTAATAAACAAGCTTCATACAATGAAGAAAAGTGGTGCTGTGAATAGTCTGCTGAGAAAGTTGGAAGCTTTGGAGATGTAAGCCTGATGTTCTGAGGGACCGAGATTGAGAAACAAGGCTTGGGTATCTTCCTGGAAACGAGGAGCAGAGGAGTGGAACTAGATACCCGAGATTGCTGCAAGTAATGGTGCAAAAAAAAAAAAAGAAAAAAAAAGTGAAGCCAAATGTCCAAATCCTTAAGATAACAATATTTTTTTAAAGATTGGCTTTTCAGTGAAGTACTTGAGGAGGTCAGTTCTATGATTCTTTGAAGTTACTGTAAATTTGTTTTGTCAAATATTGTCAAAATGTAAAATGCTATGATTCTTTGAAGTTACTGCAAATTTGTTTTGTTAAATATTGTCAAAATGTAAAATGCTTGATATTGATCTGTGGTCTCGGGTTCCCTGATGATGGTTGTAGGTTCTGTCCGAGTCTTTACGATTTACTGTTAGTCGTCGGGGCAAGATCTTCAGAATTTGTTTTCCTGCATTGCACCTCTTTTCAGAGTTTTTGAAGGTCCTTCGTTTACTCGGCAGAGGCTTTGCGAGGTAATTCCTTTAAATCTACTATTCTCTGCATCTTCACATAAGTAAAAACTTTTGAACAACAAGCAGTGCTACATTACACACATTTTTTTTATTAAAAAAAAAAAATCCTATACGACTTTTAGTACTGTAATTTTCACATTCCTTAAACAAATAACACCTTTTACATTACTTGAACTACATCTGTATTTTGAATACCCCCTCTTGAAAGTGAAGTTCAGAAAATACATCAGCTGCGTGCTCTTGACTTCAAACCTCCACAACACAAATAGTACCCCAGAGGCCCTTGAGAACAACTTTCTCACGAATGAAGTGATATTTTTATTCTATATGGTTTACTCTACCATTTGATTGCCAATGTACAATACATTGGATTGGTTAATAACTGTTAAGTTTTCAATGTGAAGTTTGTGGCCACTTGATAAACTAGTTGGACCCTTCACATATCAACTTAAGTTTTTGTTTGGAGTCCATTATATTAGAATTCAGGTAAAGAGACGTCGAAATAGGCTGGATGCCTCGGTTTGACAAAAAATTAGGAGAAATTAGTTAATGTTATGTATTTTCTTTTATACACAAGGGGAGTCGAAGTAGGCTAGTTGTTGTGTATTTTCTTCTATGAGCATGCACTGTAAATTTTTTAAGAATACTTACTGACTTTTAATACAGATATTATTAGTAATTCATACGTAACTTCTTGAAATGGAAATGTGACGCTCATTTTAAGATGGAGGTAGTAATAGAATTGGGCAAAGGAGAGTGGAAGTAGGCTAGTTGTTGAGTTGATAGACTCAGTCGGGTCTTGAAAGCATTACTTGCCAAAAACTTAGGATTTATATTTTCTTACACGGAGAATAGGGTTCTAGAGAACGGGACCTTAGTTTGCCCTAACGGGCTACAACGGATTCAATTGAAGATTATCCAATCATCCAGAAGTGAGCTTAGGGTTTTGCATGTGAGTAGGTTCAGAGTCTCAAGACAGGGCAACATAGATGAGAATACATTCCTTAGCATGAGTTAGATAAGACTAGAGTTGACAATTCTTGTCGACACAGCACAATCATGACACAAAATTAGCATGTTTGGGCTTGCATTTTCTAACTGCGTTCGTTTTGGGTCTTTTAAACATGCATGCATGCACGGCACGTTGATTAGACGTGTTTGTGTCCGATCAATTCTTTCCTTTGCTAAGTATGTCTAGTTTAATAATATTTGCCCTTATTGCGACAGCGACTTTTTGAAGGAAACTTGGAACTGTGGCGAAGATGTTTAGGAACTTTGTAAATATGTTAATAACATTTTTTCGATTGTGATTTGAGTATCTAGGTTTGTAGTAAAGAATGTCCGTAAGCTTGTTAGATTTGGCAAGAATGACATTTCTAAAATCTGGCATTTTGTTTCATTTACTGATTTGTATATCTCGTTGCCTCACATACGATTTTGGCAGTTACATTGGGAAAAAGGAACAGTATTTTGGTTTAGAGCCCGACAACTTGGATCAGAACTCACTGGAACACGAACTTCAATCTAACTTTTGCCCGATATGATCTAGTTCAACCAACTTTCGGGTTGAGTCTCATTGGTCAGGGTTTCGATTAACTAGTTACAACCCAAAACCCGAATAATCATCTCTAATGCACTGTACAGTGTACACAAAGGCCAAACATTTTTCATATCAAAACTTGTATTTGTTTCACAGAAACATGTAAGAAATGTGAATACATGTCTTTGCAGTACACAAAGGCTAACAGTTTACCTACCCTGACAAGAATCAAAATTATACAGCAAGAACTCGAAAATATAAAAATTCAACCTCTTGCAGTCTTGTCTGAATAGATTCGGCCGGTTTTTCTGATGCAATGACTGATTTTGAACTTCCCGATATATTGTCCACCTGCGATCAAACAATTAAATCCCATCATTTCATCTTCAGCCTATATCAACAAGAACAAGAAGTAGAGGTTTTTGAAGTAAAATGAGAAGATCAATATGGACTATATTAGGTTAGTACTTTTGGTACGGTTTTTGTTCATGATTTTTCATCCGAGTTATTAAACTTGTTAAGTATTTTTCGCCTTAAGAAGCGAACTGCTATTTGCTGTCACCCACTGGTTGATTTGGATTGAATTCTGTTCCCAACTTTGAATTCGGGTGCTTTCAGGTTTCAAGGAAACGCGAGGGAGTATATAGTGTTTGCACAAGCATTCCTCGGTGTGGATCTACACTTGATGAGACTCGAATGGCTGCAAAAGAGATTACTCGCTGAGTGAACTACCAGCGCGGGTGCACTGAATTTCACATCCGGTATGAGAGTAAAATCTCCGCCTTTCAGAACATTATCAATAAAATTTACCTCCGGCGCAAGAGCAAGATCTTGAATTCAGAACACTGCCAATGAGAGCAAAAGTATAAAGTAAAGAGTGATTTCAACCTAGCTTGATAGTGGAGGATGCCCAACTCCTTATGGCAGACCCTTTTTGCCCATCACAAGTTAAGATCACTATAACTAAGAAACTCTATGCATAAACAAAAGTTACAGATAAATTGGAGAGCGGAAGGCACTAACCAGCTTTCAATGCTCCAAAACTAAGATCTTTTCAAGACAGTTCTGCATGTGCTGAGTGACATCGGCTGAGATACGAGCTCCGCCCACAAGCTTGTACTGCTCAAATTTCGATTCATTGCACTTCGATGCAGCAATCTTGCAAGCCTTGATACTTCCTAGCAAAGCAAAGAGTTTCTAAAAACATGAATAAAATCATAATACATCTATAACACTATGAAAGCATCAGTAAATGTCCATCAGCAATGAATTAGGATCATATGAATAATAGTTGTGATAATAAAATGCAGTAAATTGCAAATTTTGCATCTACAGAGATTGTGGATAAAGTTGAGATCTTTGTAAAATTTGTAGAGTACTTTTCAAGTTTTCCGAAATGCGCTCATGTGCATCATATCAAGTCGATTTGGGCTGTCAAAAGTAAGTCACAAGAATCTGCAATTTTCAAGAATCAAGAATGTCACGGCATTAAGGATGCAAAGCCTGGGAAGAACCTTACAGCCGCAGCATTCATGACAGATGATCAGCTCATTGACACTGATTTCAGTTCAATTTTTAAGGTTTTTAATGGATGAGTTGGGGCTGTTTTCAAGGAAGTGTGACTTGGGAGAGAGAAGACATGACCTAGGAGGCTATGACATCCATTTTTGGAGGCTCAATCAAGGGCAAAGATCAAACCATATACCTTCTAAAAGGGTCCAAATGTTTAAGTGTTAAGAAGTTGAGAGTGTCTGTGCAATCGTGCATCGTGGACAGGCATAACTACTTCATAGTTAAAGGTACTCAAAGTTTATGAATCTGTTTTCCAAAATATAACAGCAAAAGTCAGAAAGCATCCTCATGAGTAGTTGTTCAGCTTACCACTTAAGTCTAGTAAGTTGAACAGTACTGGGCAATTTCCGATGCTTTTGACCATGGTAATTGCACACCAAACGTTCCGACTCTTACAATGCACAGCTTTGTAATTGGATTTATATACTTTACTGCAAAAGAAATGATAAGTTAGGTTAAATCTTTCTGCATTCCTCAGTTATGAACTGTTTATAATGAAAATGTCCTCACACAATTGAAAAATTATGGTTTCTCTCCCTGTGACGAACCGAAAACTAGATATGACGAAATTGAACAGTAAAGACTTTTTTTTTTCTTTCAAGAAACTGAAATCATTGTTGTGTTCATCTTGACAATCCACTTGACACCAACAGCAAAATCACACAAAATTCCTCGAAAAAATATCTCAAACTCAACACAGGAATAACCCAATTTGAAATTTAGAACAAAAATCATGAACCGTTCTTTCTTCTTTAAATATTTTATTTTTATGGCTTAAACTTAAAATTCAAAGTGAAATGAAGGGCAAAAATATCAGATCATGAGTTCATAATTGTCATCAACCAATTTTTGGGAAGTAAACTACTCTTTTTATCGGTTCAGGAGTGCAAACTAAAAAATGAGGCATTATCTATGGAATAAGAGGCATTATCTATGTAAAAATAAAAAAAAAGGAATTAATCCTGAATTTCTTTTTTAGGACAATGGAATAAGAGGCGTTATCTATGTAAAAAAGAAGAAGGCAAGAACAAAAAATAATTGGGAACTTGCTACTTACTCTGACATGATCCGAACGATGAAGCTAGACCACACTCTCCAAAGTTCACAAGAATGCTGTCTTTGATAGCTTTCGACACATTAAATTGGGTAAGTATGATGGGATCATCCACCGCAATGTCTCTATTTGGGTCCAAGAACACCTCCATTACCATGTACCTGTTTTTGAACCCCACCATGATTTCTTACCTGTATCAACACTCATTTTAGTTCAACAGAATTTACTCTATAAGGAAATATTAAGGAACATAATGTTGATTAAAACACGGCCAACATACTATATGGCACTAAATACTGGGTAGTATAAATGAGAATGCTTAGGTGGAGTGTGGTAACGCTATGAAGGATAAGATTAGGAATCAGACTATTTGAGTAAGATTTTCATGACATCCAATTATGATGCACGGACACTTCCATTTTCTCAACATTGTAAAATTGAAGTAATGAGCCTCCTAATGCCCGTGACCGATACACATTTAGATGAGGAAGGTCCAATAACCATAAAGTAAAAGATGACACTGAGCTAGTGTTTGAAACGAGAACGAGAATCAAGAATCAAGAATGGGTGTGATTCTCACTGTTCATGTTCAGATATGATTTTTGATCATGAGAATATTCTTAGTTCCAGTTCCAATTTGTTTTAACACAAACACTATCATAATATGTAAGAAGACACACAGTCATTACTCATTAGCATGAGCGCATATTTACCATAGTGAGCAAGGAGTCTCAGTCAATTAATTAGTGACTGAGATTCAACCCGAGACACAAAGAAAATATATCCGGGCGGGTGCTTCGTACCCACAAATTCACTGGAGTGGGTATGAAAGAATCTCAACCAAAGAGTAAATGATTGAAACTCAGCTAAGCCTATGAGATTTTAAAGCGTCGAAAATTAACACTCGTAATGGAACACCAGCCAAAATCCAATTTCTTTGTGTCCGAGCTATCTAATTCCCTCAAACTAACCGTGAGCACTTACTTAAGCAAACTAAACTAAAAACACAACAGATACTACAACTACAAAGCAAAACGAAATGAAAAATGAAAATATTTTTGGTTTCCCTTACCATGTCCGATCAAATCTACTAATGCTCAACAATCCAAGGTTCAACCATCTTGCAATCGGGACTCAAACAATCAATCATCTTTCAGCATAGAAGCGTCTAAATGGATGCATTTGGAATAATTAAAACCAACAAGCTTCCCAAATGCTCGGAATGTCAATCAAAAGTGTAAAGGAACACCAGCCTAAATACAATTTCTTTGTGTCCAAGCTATCTAATTCCCTCAAACTAACCGTGAGCACTTACTTGAGCAAACTAAACTAAAAACACAAAAGATACTACAACTACAAAACAAAACGAAATGCAAAATGAAAATATATTTGGTCTCCTTTGACCATGTCCGATCAAATCTACTAATGCTCAACAATCCAAGGTTCAACCATCATGCAATCTGGACTCAAACAATCAATCATCTTTCAGCATAGAAGCGTCTAAATGCACGTATTCGAAATAAATAAAACCAACAAGCTTCCCAAATGCTCGGAATGTCAATCAAAAGTGATCACTGCAAGATTGCAAGAATATTGAAATTGACACTTTTTGAAGAATACAAAACATGAGTTCTCGAGTTCACTAGAATAATTGCTCTCATCTCATAATCTTACAGCAAAATTCAATATATAAATAAAATTAGCTTACACAACCAACACAGAAACTATAGTAGGAACACCAAACCCATAACTTGAATTCTGATTTTACACAGAATCTATTTTCATATATGAATTTTGAAAACAAAACCAAAAAAATTAACGACACTTCAATGACATCAACGAACAAAAAATTATCATGCTAGCATTACAAGTAGGCTAAATCGCCGGAGAGAGGAAAAAATACATGCTTACTTGAGCTTGGATCGGAGAAAAATAATAGCGTGAAGGTAGTGAATCGCCGCCGGCGAGTAGATTCAAACGAACTTGAAATATATGCCGACTTGATCTCGGCGCGGTGAACGGAAACGTCTCGAAGTTACTGATTTTCCGCCGGAGATTTTAGATCGCCGCCGGCGAAGCTACAGGTCAACGAGATGGTTTGTATTAAACAGTGACAATGGCAACAGGTGCGATTAGCGAGGGCGGATGGGGGTATTTTAGGAAAGTTGAAAATTATGTGATGTCGTAACAAAGCCCAATAAACCCAATAGAAATGAAACTAAGCCCAATAAATATTTACTATAATGAGTCATTAAAAATAGAAAAAATTACACATATCTACAGTAAAGTATGCACATTTTGCACATACTTACCCTAAAATATAGTTTGTTACTTTTAGCTATCCTAAAGAATGTCACAAAACTTTCCATTCTTTTTTTCATCTAAAACTCTGTCCAAGTGGGTAAAATGACTAAAATACCCTTCTAACTAAAAAAAACCATGCCAAACAGACCCTTAACACTTAAAAATATATATAT
>JAYMTA010004827.1:0-12163 GCA_036897625.1 Pelargonium cotyledonis
GCCACAACGGACCATTTTTCTTGGGGAGGTTCATGGAGGCGCTGCACTACTACTCAGCAATATTTGATTCCTTGGACGCCACGCTACCCAAGTATGACACGAAGAGGGCGAAGATGGAGCAGTTTTACTTCGCGGAGGAGATAAAGAACATAGTGAGCTGCGAGGGGCCGGCGAGGATGGAGAGGCACGAGAGGGTGGACCAGTGGAGGAGGAGGATGAGCAGGGCCGGGTTCCAGGCGGCGCCAATCAAGATGGTGGCTCAGGCGAAGCAGTGGATGGGGAAGAACAAAATTTGTGATGGTTACACCATTGTCGAAGAGAAGGGGTGTTTGGTTCTGGGCTGGAAATCTAAGCCCATTGTTGCAGCTTCTTGCTGGAAATGTTAGCTGATGATGATGATGAAGAAGAAGAAGATGAAGATGAGCCTGTGTTTGTTCATTGTTCAAGAAATGGTGGTTTTTACAAGTTTTCAAGAATAAAAGTTGTGGGTGATGATGTAGCCAAGACCAGAATTTTCAGATGAGTCTGAATTTGGAGAGAATAACTGGCTTTTTGTATGTTTGTTTGTTTTGTTTTTGAAGTGGGTGTTCAAGTTTGGGGATTGAACAGATGTAATAAAGAAAATGTTGTGTCGTATGGTGTGCATGTAGGCTGGGTTTCAACTTTCAAATGTACAGACTGATCAGTTGACCGTTTTTTTATTCTTTAATCACAATTTCAAATGAAGGTGGATGTGAATATTTTTTTTCCACTCTCTCTCAGATTCTGTCACCACAGATGTTAGTGGATTTTTTTAGAAATTTTTTTTGCTTGGATTTGTATAAACAACTCTAGAATCCAATTGGTTTGAATTCACTCATTTTCTACGTCACTTTTTGTTTGTGTCGGAGTATCTGACTGGAACTCGTTTAATAGTTGTGTTGTACTCGTGTTGAGTCTCGAAAACATGTGTACGATTAAATACTTGTGACACGTTCAACGTACACATTTAGGATTATAATAACAAATAAACTACATAAAAAAGCCCTAATTAGCTTTATTTGCACCTCGAGCTATTACTTTAGGGATGATCATAGGGAATGCACTCTTAAGGGGTGGATCCGGTAGTTGACAATTACAGTAACTTGTAATTTATTATTTGCCCCAAACATTTACTACAAAATTAGGAGGTTGATTAAGGCTAATCGGTGCTTTACCTAAAAATAGACCAACCAAATTCGATTCGGGGTTTAGTGACAGGGGTATTTCAGTAAATTCGATCGCAAACAATCCAGTATAGAACATAAGTCTTTCAGAGACCAACCCAGACCAGAGAGAGAGAGAGAGAGAGAGAGAGAGACACTGGAATTGGAAAAAATGGAAGGTGTAGTTGCAGTGTACGGAGCAAGCCTCTGTGTACCATCTTCGTCTCCAATTCAGAGTCGGAGAAGGAGTTGCTTCAGCTTCTCGGCCTCTGCCCGAAGCCATAGCCACCAGCTCGCAGCATTTCACTCGCAGTCCTATCTCTTCTCCAGTGTCCCGCTCCGTCCCCTCCGCCGCTCCACCAAGCCCCGCATCTTCCTTCCTCATTTGGTCGCCGCCATGGTTCTCTCTCTCTCTTTCTCTCTCTCACCCTTTTTATCAGAATTGCAGAGAAACCCATTTGAATTTACTCTCATTTTCTGACTGTTTATGTGTCAATTGTTGAAAAGTTCCATTTACTATTTATTTATTTATGGATGTTGTGTTCAGGAGGATGTTCAGGAGACCTACATCATGGTGAAGCCTGATGGGGTTCAACGCGGCCTTGTAAGTTGGACCCTTGCTGTGATTCTTAGAAATTTTGTGCCTGTTTGGTTTGATTGCTGATAAAAAAATTATATATTAGGTTTCTCAGCAACTGGTTGAGGGTCATTTGAAAGAATTGAAATTTATGTTTCTTAGTTGACCTGTTTTTAGGTGGGAGAGATAATTTCAAGGTTTGAGAATAAGGGTTTTAAGCTAAAAGGCTTGAAGATCTTTCAGTGCCCCAGAGAATTGGCTGAGGTTTGTGTTCTATCAGTTTTTCACAACCGCTAGTTCATTATTTGGGAAGAAGTATCATTTGTAATTCTTATGGGTACAGGAGCACTATAAGGATCTTAAGCCCAAATCTTTCTTCCCCAAGTTGATTGAGTACATCACTTCAGGTCCAGTTGTGTGTATGGTATGATTTCCCGGTTTTTATCATTTTTCTTTATACTCTATTTTGGGTGATCTGTGTGCATTTTTAGTTGTTTTGAAGTTTCTGATCGTGCGTTATGTTAGGCATGGGAAGGAGTTGGAGTAGTGGCATCGGCACGGAAGCTAATTGGGTCAACGAATCCTCTTGAAGCTGAGCCAGGCACTATTAGAGGGGATCTTGCTGTTCAAACAGGAAGGTAGGCCATTTGGGCTTTATAAATATTGAAATGGTTTGTTTGCTGTGGATTGGAGAGATTGATAACAACTATGTTTTGAGCAACTAACTCATACGGTGAACCTCTGAGCAGAAATGTGGTGCACGGGAGTGATAGCCCTGAAAATGGAAAGCGTGAAATTGGCAAGTTCTTTTTTATTCAATGCATTTTTATGTTAAAGTTGTGATTTGTGATTAGTTAATTTCTTTCTTTCTATGTCTAAGAAGTCATTTCTATTCATTTCATATACGATTTAGAGTGCAAAAGTTGTCATATATATATATATATATTTCATTCATGTCTCTTAACATTGCACTAAACCTCAAAAATTTAATATCGTTGGCCTATTCCATAAGTTTTCATTTCTATGAGATGTCTACTGGTAAGTAAATATAAAGTAAGATATAAGGAATTTGTAAGCTGCCTTAGATGCTTTCATTAAGAATAGTTGGATATGGTTTGATCACTGGATTATATAATGTACTTGGTAGAGATACTCCTAAATTAATCAGAAATTATTGAGATCAAGAAAAATGAAAATGAAATAAAGTAATAGCATTTGCATCTGATAGCTGTTATATGGTAAATTGAGTCGTAGTCCGTCAAAACTAAAAGATATCCTTCATAAGTAATTTAATAGGTTATTTAGATCTGTGCAGAGCTGAGATCCACTCTGTATATTTCAGCATATCTTCAAAATTATCTGTTGAAACTTAAACACATCCTTAATCCTACTTTAGCATACTTGATAAAAAAAAAAAAAACAGATCATACCTGTATTCAACTATTCAAATGAAGTGCCACAGAAGTAGATAGATGTGTCTGTATGCTCAATGATGCAGGTCTAAAGATGTGTTTACTGAAATACATTCTTCTAGTGACCTCTGGAATGCACGAGCACAACGAAACCCTATAAGAGAATTGGTGCTTTTTAATATGACATTCGAGTTGTGGATGAGCACATAATGCTTGTAATACTTGTTAACGTTGCCTGTTTTCTTTCCCTAATAAAATTCATATTTGTTTGCAGATCTGTGGTTTAAAGAAGGTGAAGTGTGTCAGTGGACTGCATCTATAGCACCATGGCTGGTGGAGTAGATGCAGATTACTGGGGCCTTGCAATTTTGTTGAGGTCTTCTTGAAGCACCTGTACTTCAAAGACTAACATTTTTTTAGAAACTCGAGCGATTCAGTTGTATCAAACTTGCCATGTCTCACATGTAATCTTTTGAGGAACTTTTTGAATGGTTTCTCTTCAATGACATTTATGTATTTTGCAATGTCAGATTGATGATCGAATAATATTTATCATTTGTTTTCAAGAAAGCTCTGTGTCTTGTTCAAGAAAACTTTGTGACAAATGCTAGGCACTGCACTGCATAGACAACTTTTCATTTTTACTGGAAAAATAAGGGCTTAGCTTATCCTCAAATTCATTCACCTTGCTCCATCTAAAAGGAATTTCAAGATATTACACCTTCAAATTCAAAAATATAGACTCCAATTCATCCCATATCACAACTTAATTCTATCAGTAAATTGTAACAGGAGATTTGATCATTAATATGGGAGGAGTTTCAACCAAAAAACTCAATGCTTTGGCTTAGTTTAAGATAAAAAACATTTGACAAGAGATTTAATAATTAATATTTATTAAATACCCTTTAAGTGGGCTTCTGATAATACAACAATATAACTTCACTGCAAGAATACATCATTTGAAAGGAACACAGAAAAGAACTCACATGAAGCCCCAATTGTGTAGCTGGATGTTCTTTTCACTTCAACTCAAATGTAATCAGATTTTAAATCTGGCAAACAGGTAAAGAAATGACATATTCCTCTTTCATATTTGCTTCTGTGCTGATGCTGCTGCCAAATGATAGGCATTCACTGGAGTTCCGTAAACTGTTTGAAGAAGAATAACCATTCTCTATCACCATTGTCTCATCACAGGACGGCATGGGAGCATTTTGTGAACTTTTAAATTTGGAAAATAGGTAAAGAACTGACACATTCCGCTTCTTTTCCTGTTGAGAGTTGTCAATAGATTGGCAACTAGAACTTGGCGAAATACAAGCTGAAGAACAATCCGTATCGATTGCCATTGCCTCCTCGTGAGGTGAGCCTATAATATGAGAAAAATCCATTGAATTATTTACAGAATCATAGTTGGGCTCTATCTTTGCAGTCCCCACAAGATGTGAGCTTGAACCAAATCTTGAACCTTCTGAAACACTTGTAGAATCAGAATTAGTTTCTTTCTCCATTGCCTCGTCAGAGTGTGAATTTATATCACCAAGTCTAGAACCAAGTTTAAGCTTCACAAGTGTTGCCTCTGTATCAAAAGATAGTTTAAAAAACTTAGCTATGATATAAAAACCACTACGCCGTAAATTAGAAAAGCTGGCATGTCACAAAATTGATTCTAATAGTAAAAGTGTTTTAAGTAGCTCTTCTGTTGACTTGGGCAAACATTGAAATATATTTTGGTGGTCTCTGTGTGTTTTACTATAAACAAAAAGTTAAAAACTGAACTGTCCTTGAGTATCCAAGACAATAATTCATGATTTTCAGGTCACATCAGTAGAACAAATTCTGTAGTCTAATATGGTCACTTGAACTGCACAACTTTGACACAATTAAGGACACAGATCATTGTCATAACTAATTTTATAACTTGCAATTAATCAACCATAAAAGAAGCACTGTAACACTCGTCAAGTTACCAAATCAAATACAGCTAGGTAATAACTCTTAAGAACAAAATGAGGTCTACACCAGAGCGGTTGAAGATATTCAAATTATGGTTAACATGTCTAAAAATACATTATTTGAATTTATCTGAAGAAAGACGTTGATGACCCAGACATGATTTTTAAATTGTCTCTACAAAATATGTAAAAATTAGTCATCCCACAAATATTACAAGTGTTAATTTCAGATTAACATATTCAAATCAACAGCAATTAATCCATTCCCATCATCTCTAATGGCCCAACAAATCCATTCAAATTTAGGATGTCCAAAAAGCTGGAAAAAAAAATTCAGTTTTTACCGAAATGTAATTGAAACCCTAAAATGAGCAAAAATCAGGAACCAGCTATTGATACCATCTCTAATGCAAACAGTCATCTCCGAAATTAAATTGCTACCGCAAGGTAAAAAATATTCAAGTTTGCACCCATCACCCCCCTCCCAAAAATTCAAATTTATGACCTAATCGGAACATCTCTTGCCCATTTTCTCAACTCTACACGTACTTCAACAACTGCCGAGCTGTAAAGCCAGAATCTGAGATTGATAACTAAATTAAAAACAAATCAAACTTCACAAAGCTCCAAATCCAGTCGAGCTTGTAAATGAACACAGAGAGAGAGAGAGAGAGAGATGGCATCGTACCGTAAATAGAGAGAGGATCGTGTTTGAGCAACTTAGGAGGAGGTCTCTCCAAGCAATCAGGTGACGTAGATGCTGTTCTGACCCGACCGAACATCATCGTCGTCCACTGATGTTACTCTCTACTCCACACTCACACCCAGTTATGGATCTGATCTGATTTTAAGGAACGATTTACAGGAAATGTTAGATAGAGAGAGAGAGAGAGAGAGAGCGGCAACAAAATTAAAGAGCGGGAAATGAAGGGAACAGAGCACCTGAAAGCGTCATCTGTACACTTTCTGCTGTTGGGCCTATCAAACAAGGCCCATTAATCCCATATGGGCTGGTTTAAGATGGCCCAAAATACACATTAAGCGTACACTTTCTGTCGTTAAGCCTATCAAGCTCCATATGGCCCAATATACACATTAAGGCCCAAAATACAAAATTCATTCAGTAAATAAAGACGCCGTTGCCGGGGATCGAACCCGGGTCACCCGCGTGACAGGCGGGAATACTTACCACTATACTACAACGACCCTTTTTGATGATATTTAATTTTGTTTTATATTAAATTATAATAACGTTACAAATAAATAAAAGAAAAAGGTTTCTCGTTTGTAAAGTATCCACCTTGCACACCATGTGGGATTTGAAATATTGTATAGGATTTTAACTTCTAAGCCATAAATTGTTTGAATTTGAATAATAATGATAACAATTTGTTGATGCATCATTTAGAATGGAAGAATAAATCATGAAATAATGTGGAAGAAGAAAGTAAAGGTAGAATCTGTTCCATGAAGGTGTGAATGTGATTTGATTTACTAAAAAAAAGAGATACAATTTAGCTAAAGATCGACAGAGGAGACAACCAAAAATTGAAGGCGTGAATCATTGTTTGATGCTCTCTATGGATTTGTTATGACTAATTAGCAGCCATATCAGTAGATTAACTACAACTCCCTCTCTAGTCTCTACAAGAGTTGCAGATAATCACTTCCAAAGTAACCTGCTGAAAATATTGCGTCTCCGGGTCTTGAGTTCCGAATCTGAAATAGTACAAAATCAAAACATCAACATATATTAAAACCAGTAATGAATGATTTTCAGCAGTGCAATGTAATGTAATGCATGTATCGTTATGTCCAGCTGAAATCGGAGTTCAAAAGGGTCACCTTTCAATCTGCCAGCACGATATAGAGCTTCTTCTGCAATAGGTCGCCACTGTTCTGCACACGAATAGTTTATCCCAAGGCCTACACTAAGTCCTCTCAACAGATGCACTGTGCGTAGAACCGAAAACAGTTCCTCTGGAAAAGCCTACATTACTACGCAAATTAGCAAATGCCACCAAAATGTGTGAAAGCTTATGTAAAAGAAAATGCAACATAATCTCTATTTTCTTCTTCCCTCGGGATTTACATTCCTTTTTCTTCTTCCTGTCTTTCATCTTTCCCTGAATGGCAATTTGACAATTCATTGATGCCAGGAACTTGACGAATACTGAGTCCAAGGTGTCCTCCGAAAAACATTTGTTTAAGAAAAAAGAAGACTAGACAACTATGGTTGCTACTAGTTTGTAGTTGTGCTAAATACAAAGCATGAGTGCTTCTGGATGTACCACATAACCACAAGGAATTACACGAAGAATTTACTAGCATTGGTAAATAACTATATACCTGAACGGCAATTTTTTTAATTGAAGACTCCTCTGAGAAAGGTTGCAGCATTGCTACTCCCGGGGGAAGTTTGGTATCAAACATTGTCTGTGCCAACTTAAGCATTTCCTTCTGCTCATTCTCACACTTGCTTAAGGTTTCTATACCAAGCTCCCTGAAAAGGAGATAAAACAACTGGATGTAAATCATGTAGCCGACAAACTAGAGGAACCAAAAATAATAATCCCTCTTCTCAGCATGTTTATATCGAGCAAGTACACCATTGCATGGAATGTGATAGTCAACATTCATGTAACCAGATCTGTTTCCAATTTACTCACGTACCCCATACTCGTCGTGTTCGGGTTTAATTGGCATCCCTCCAATCTCGGTTTATTCTCTTCATACCACAATTGTGCGTTTATTTAGCATAGAAGAACAACTAATTAATTTATGGGCAAATATTATACCTGTAGCTCTCTGATGCTCTTATAAGGTCACAATCTGCAATAGCAAGAACCAGACTAGCATAACCAAGCCTCAAGTTCTCTGGGAGATCCTTCACTTGCCCATAGTCTAGCAAGGCAACCTGTACTGGGAGATAGAAGTAACATTAAGCTTATGTTTTGCATTTTGACTATATTTGCAACATTGCAAATTAAGAAATCATATTTTATCCACCAATGAGCATTTGTCTCAGTGTTATCACCCTTTACAGAAATACAGAGAGGTCTTAAAGTTCAAACCCTCTTTCTTTGTTCAATAATTTCCACAAACAAATAATTTTATAAAATGCAACATGCGTTTGATACTTCAATTCATGAATTATAAATTGAAACCAAAATTATATATGTACATGCAAATTTTTTGCGTGCATGTAACAGAAAGGTTTTGATGCAATAATGGTTGATCTCCTACTTGCCTCTGAACCTTTGCAGATCAAGATATTTCCTGGATGAGGATCTGCATGGAAGAAACCACTCTTCAGTATCATTTGTCCATATGCTAGTGTCAGACTTTTAAGAATGTTC
Organism: Pelargonium cotyledonis; assembly: GCA_036897625.1. Classification (NCBI taxonomy): domain Eukaryota; kingdom Viridiplantae; phylum Streptophyta; class Magnoliopsida; order Geraniales; family Geraniaceae; genus Pelargonium; species Pelargonium cotyledonis. The sequence continues at coordinate 8,491 of JAYMTA010004827.1, forward strand.
CTGAATTGACAGAAATTTAGAGTGTGATTTTTTTTACATATTTACTAATTACTACTTCACTACATGCTTTGCCAGAAGACAAGAAAGACAGACAATGATTGTCAACTCCTCCACAAAAGCAAATACCAAACTATGAAGCAAGTAAAATCTCACAAGGTCTAAAATGAAGAGAAAAAAATAAAAGTTGGGAAGATAATCCTTGGGGAAGTAATCCAGTAAGTAGGAAGGAGCACTGGCAGAGGGACTTCATAGCTCATACTGTCTAGAATGATTCGGGGACTTACTGCTTAGCTGCTGCTGCAACCTTACCATCTGGGTTTATGCCTCTCTTTGCTATTTCATCACCAAGGTTCAGGATAGGGATTCCATCAATGTATTCCATTACTAAAACCCTCCTGGAAAGAGAGGAACATTTTATTACTAAAAGGTTGTACTAAATGAAGTAATAGTTAAGGACTACTAGTACAAGGCAAAACACAGCTCATGAAAACACAGATTGTTCAATTGCATAAATCCTACTGGTAATTATTGCTTAAAGCGCAACATAAGGCAGTAGATACATTTAAATGGACTGGGGACTAATTGTTCAATGCCTCTACATAAGCTCCACTATTCTTGTAGGAGATATCCACTTATACCTGGGCTAACACTTACTATTATTACGCTCTCCAATCACTCCTGGAATTAGTATTTCAGGAAGCACAGCGCACAACTTTGAATTGGACAGTCTTCTCATGCCCATCAAGCATGCTAATTATTGCCATGTAACAAATCAAAATCTACAGCTGTTGGATACAAAATGTCTAATAGCTTGAATTAAGGGCACTACATGGATCAAGTAGTTCCTAATATCCAATTAGAATGAACTATTGCAAGAATAATAGGTATATAGAGAATATAGAAAGTCCAGTTGTTAAATTTCGAAGAGAGAGAAAATGTCAACTACCAAAATGTTACTTTGTGATTAATAATAGCTAGTTTTACTGCAGGTGTGATGTAACCCAGCCTCTGTTGCTAGTTTCAAGAAGTCTCAAGTTATCAAGATCACATTTAGATTATTACTCCAGTTCATGCCTGGTAAGTGTATCCAAATAAAGAAATTGTGCAGCATAGCTACCTAGTAACAATATCCTGGATCACTCTTGGCACTGTAACAGGAGCCTTTTTGTTATTTTGATACAGAAATTGACGTATTCTTTCCATAGCACCAGCCTCCCTCTTAAAGTCAAATTCATATCCAATCTTCAGTAACAAAGGAAAGAAAAATTAAATTAGTGTTCACCAAATTGGCTAACTACTCTAAACAACAGGAAATAGAAAAAGACACTTGCAGTCTAGAAAAAATACCAGCAGAAGAACAATATTCACCTGTTTCTCCATTTCCTTAGTAATAGAATACAGATCAAACTTGATATCAGTCTTTTGCATGTATAAAGCAAAAGCTTGCAAGTTATGGATATCTGTCATCATCAAATCTTGAACTCCAGGATGTTGCACCTATGTATACTCAAAGGTTAGAACTGTGCAGACTATGTGAGGCAGAAAACTTCATTGCCAAGCTCCCTAACCTTAACAACCACATCGCTCTTATCGCCTCTCAATCTTGCTCGATGAACCTAAATTAGGCAAAAGATGTCAGGCACAAAGAAGAAACTCCTCATAAGCATGACAATATCATTCCCATTATGTTACCCTCCGTCAATGAGGAAGCATAATGGATTTCTACACTAGATTATTATCTACAAGTCATGTTCACGATTATTTTAAATCAATTTCCTTTTCAAGGGTCATTTAATTCAAAATGATATCCAAGCAATTGTTGGAATCTAGAATTAATTCAAGATGGCATATAAACATTTCTGAAAGGCAAAATCTAAAGAATCACATTGAGCCTATATAGTCCAAATAACGCAAGGAAATTAGGTGCTTGGTATCAGGTTTAATATGAGAGTTGAGAGATACAATATTGGAGTTTATTTAGCACTTGATTGACTGGCTCATTAAAAGACAAGATTGCCCTTAAGAAACAAATCATATTAGGCTTTTCCTAAACCATTTACCACTGAAATGAAAAGTTCTGTTAACTAACTGAGCCAGGTTCATAGCTTACCCTTCCAACCTGTCTAACAAACAGGTCAGTTCACATAAACACGTAATGCCACCCACCCCGACCCAGGACCAGTCCCTTCGTGTTTATGCTAAAACCCAGGAATTCCGGTGGATGTTTATAAAACTCTGGGGGAGTTAAAATCACAATACTCTAGGGGAATAAAGTTTAGATCTGCCTTCAAGGTCACACCTTTACTTTCATTTAAAGAGTTATGGGTTCCTAAGTCCCGCAACACCACCACTACCATGTTACAAAATTTATGTTTCTCTTTAGCAGTAAAGGCAGACAATTTCATGAATAAAAGGTACCTGTGCAATTGAAGCAGAACCAATAGGATTTGTATCAAATCTTTCAAACAGATCTTCAACATTTTGACCCAGCTCATTCTGCAGAACAAGTTGAATGGCTTCAAAAGGGGTTGCAGGAGCTCGATCACACAGAGTAACAAGCCTCTTCACCCATGCAGCAGGAGCCAAGTCCGGTTTCCCAATAATTTGAGCAACCTGATTCAAACCCCATAATCTAGGATAAGTCAGCATCCAGCACAGATAAGATAACAAGAATCCATCAACAAACTGTAAATCTACCTTAAAGCCCCAACTTCAAAACAGTTCATCGACCATATCACAACAATAAAAGCAAAATTTGAAGGAAAACACGACCATTCCAATTAAACCATCCCAGAATTCACTCTTGAAAACGTCAAAACACCCAAATAAATAATAAATAAATAAATAAAACATTTCCTAAACTAAGAATTTCAAATTGAGGGAAATAATTGACGCATGAAGGAGAAACAATGCTGAATTCAGAAAAATAATGCAGAATTAAACAAACTCCATTTCAATTAAATCCCACAAATCCATTCCAGTAGCATCAGTTCTAAGAACAAAAAAAGGTACCTTGAGGAAGAATCCGCCAAGATCATAGCACATAGCGTATATCTTATCTGCAGCAAGCTCGTGTTGCCTCTCCCACATTTGCTCCTGCAACTGTCTATCCTTGACGAAACTCACTCGAAGCTGAAACACCTGTTACAAAATCCCAAAAATCCATTAAAATTCTTCGAGAGTAAAGCACAGAGAAGGAGGAGGAGAAGAGGGAGCGGAGCTAAAACGAACCTTATAGCCAGTGTAGATGTTGGCGGCTCGTACCCAGAATTGAAAGGAGCGTTCCCATGGGCGCAACTGGACGGAGAGCTTCTCGTGAATGTCCTTGAAATCAAGAGGAGGAGGAGGGAACATGGCAGGAGCAGAGGTAGATACTTGGTGGAGAATCTAAGGTTCGTGATCAATCAGTAATTAATAAGCAAAAACCATGGAGATTTAGATGAAGAAATGGAGGTCATGCAGGTCTCGGGGTATGGATTTCATGGCTGTGGGAAGTGTGGCTGAGAAACCGTAGAGAAGAGATTGAGTGTGTGTTTTTATAGGGTGGGAGTGGGAGTGTGGGGTCTTCGTCTTGGGAGCGAAAATTGGACGTTGTGATGATTGCTTGGCTTCGAAGGGATCATCGAACGCATGTATTGGATTACGGAATAAAGCAAAGTGGCACTCCTCTCTC
>JAYMTA010004828.1:0-12162 GCA_036897625.1 Pelargonium cotyledonis
GGTTGAGTACTATCTGTTTCCCGGAGCTGTCCAGATCTCTTCAATTTTTTTTTTTTTTTAATTTCAAGCCAAGGGTCTATTTGGACACTTTATATTTTTACGTAGAAGGGCATTTTGGTCATTTTAGCACCATGGATGGAGATTTGACTTAAATAATGTACGTATAGTTTTGTGACATATCTTAAGGTAGCTAAAAGTAATAAATTATGCTTTAGAGCAAAGTTGCCTGCTTCTAATTTTTCCTTTTGTCAACACCAAACAAAACCCTCGTCTCTGTGGGACAAACTATTCTCAAGTCGTCTCTTTCTCTCACTCTTTCTCATGTTCTGTTCCATTGCTGTTGATGAAGACTAAACTGTAACAGAAAAAGCAAAAGGATTGATTTTTTATTTGTAAAAGAGTGTATCTGAGATATGTATTCTTTGGCAGTGAAACCTTCCCTTTTACCTCATATTTCTTCACCATCATCATCTTCTTCTTCAATTCTCATTTCTCGGCGGCGGCCTCGGTTACATTCTTCAGTTAGCTTAAGGAGGCACAACAAGAACTGGGTTTTGAGGGTTCGGGCTTATGAAGCTCCCAAGGACGATTCTTCCAATGTACCTGCCGGTGATTCCAAACCCACCAACGGGACTCTGGTAACATACCCACTTTAATTTCTTCGATAAATTATTTGGATACTATGTTAGCTTGTTTAATTTTCTGGAAACAATGATGTTTGCTGAGAGTGTGAGGTTGGTCTTTGTGGCAGTTACTTGTAATTTGTCAACGGAAGATGGATTCAGTAGTAACCAAATTTCTAGCTAATGTATTGTCTTATGTATGCAGTATTTTTTAGCCAATAGATATGGAAAAATCTATTGCTTCTTGATGTTGTTACTTGTGATTGGTTATTTGGTTGCATGTTTGTAATATGCAAGTTTAATATGCTTTTTTGTGTTTGTTTTGGCACAAGCAAAATGCCATCACTTTTGCTACTATGCAGCTGTTATAGTTGAATTAAGCATTATGAGTTTTCTGTTTTTGAATCCACAGCCCAAAACAAGGAGGGATATTCTTTTGGAATATGTCAAAAATGTGAAGCCAGAATTTATGGAGTTGTTTGTGAAAAGAGCTCCCCAACAGGTTTTAATTTTTCCCTTCCGACCAATTGATTTGCACTTGTACATAATTCTTGTTATTATTAGATGACTTCATGTTGTTTGATTTCATTTGCTAGTGTTCCCAATGAAAGTGAGGCATTTTACTCATGTAGGTAGTTGATGCAATGCGCCACACTGTGACAAATATGATCGGAACACTGCCCCCTCAATTTTTTGCTGTAACAGTCACCACTGTAAGTATAGTGTGCTACAGAACTGAATGTTGTGACAGATAACTGACTTAAGCTGAATCATTTTATCATGCATTTCTATGCTAAGTGGTTTAACCTTCAGGGTTGTCTTTGGCCTTTTATTAGGTTGCCGAGAATCTTGCTCAGCTTATGTACAGTGTTATGATGACTGGATATATGTTTAAGAATGCACAGTATCGCTTGGAACTGCAACATAGTTTGGAGCAGGTTGCTCTTCCGGATGTACAAGATAAAAAGGTAAGTACCAGTATAAAAAGAAACCTTTCCCATATAAAAAAGTAGAAACATTTTTCATTACAACATTTTACCTATGATGCAAATCCAATTTGCTTTGAAATAAAGGATGGTTTACTTGGATGATAAGATAGCCCAAAACTTTATCTTGCTCTATGTACTCCTTATTTTAGGATAGAAGAAAATCATTATCCGTGATGTTTTGTCTTCAAAATAAGCGGCTTCCATTTCTACTTTAGTTTTAATTGCAGCATTGTATGATCCAATACTGTTACTATTACAGGAGGATCCAGATTATATACCTGGTACACAGAAGAATGTCTCAGGCGAAGTTATTAGGTGGAATAATGTTTCTGGTCCTGAGAAAATAGATGCCAAAAAGTACATTGAATTACTTGAAGCAGAGATTGAGGAACTGAATCAGCAAGTTGGTAGAAAATCTACCAATGGGTATAATGAATTGTTGGATTATCTTAGAACTCTTGAACCCCAAAATCTGAAGGTAAGGAAGCCTTCTCTCTCCCCTCTATTTAGGATCTGTGGTAGTAAGTAATCTCAAACTGTGTAAAATGTGTTTCTTCTGAAAATAAGCAAATAGCCAGGGAATACATAGAGTTCAACTAGGCATTGTCTATGAGATATTATGGTGGACTATATGCGTTACAAATGTTACTTTTGATAACTTCACAATTTCCCTTCTTGACTTAGCTGGGTCTTATTGAATTATCCTACCTTTGTAGAATTTTCATAAATACACGTTCAGTCTATAAGAATTTATCAGTCTCCAATACTTTTAATCTGGTACAGCCTTTAATTGCATGGCTTAAATTTTGTAGGACTTGACGAGTAGTGCTGGGGAGGATGTTGTTCTTGCAATGAACACATTCATAAAACGTCTTTTGGCTGTTTCAGATCCTAGCCAAATGAAGGTTCGCCTTAAGCTCCATTACCATTCTTTGCTATTCTGTTTGAGTTAGATCTAGTTGACTCCTGCCATTGTATGAATATTTAATCTTTTTGGTTGTGCCCAAAATACCAGTGTTTTAAAAAGCGCAAAGCGCACTTGAGGCGCAAAGGTCACATGGGGCTTAAGCGCGAAGCGCACACAAAAAATTTAAAAAGTATATATATTAAGTTAACATATATATTTAAATATTAATGTTAGGGTGATAAAAGTATTATAAAATAACACCATAAATCATAATGTTTAAACGTCTCAACTCTGATGACCAAAAAAACTAAATAAGTTCAAGTTAAGGCGGAAATCATAAGACAGATCCACTTAAAGTTAAACAACTCTATTTGATAATCATAATGATCATCATCATGAATAGATGTGAATCATCATCTGAATTGAAAGTGTGATCTTCCTCATCTCTATAGCCTGTAGTTTGTAGTTGATGTCGATATTTTGATATATTTTATGTGTAGAGGTGCTTCTTTTGTGTTTTTTGAACGTTAAAATCTTATAACATCAGTGAAGATTGGAAGTTGAAGAGTTTTTAAGTAGGTTTTTTGAGTTTTTATTTACTAAAATAAGGTTCATACTAAGTAATATGAGTGTTAAATAAAAAGCCCTAAAAGCACGGGCTTCGGGCTTCTTAAAAAACCCCGTAAAGAGCGGGCTTCAGTGGGCTTCATAGAGGGGGATGAGTTGTTCAGGAAGCGAGGCCCAAAAGTGGGGCTTCGGGCTTAAGCGCGAAGCGCGGGCTTTTCAAAACACTGCAAAATACAGTGGTGAAATAGGTTAACCATCTTTTATAATTACTAATCTTAGAAATTCTGAAATATTATTCCATTGTATAGAGCTTTACTTTTCTAATCCTACATTCAACTTGGCTTATAGAAGTTACTAAGTTAGCTTTATAAAAGGGCCACTTTAAGAACTTGTGCAGATAGAGCATTAGTCAGTACTTGGTATGAAGATAAAAAGTTTTTTCTTATCAACTAGTAGGATTACACTGACCTCAACTCTTGAAGTTTAGTGTAATCTTACTGATGCTACATTCCATATGTTTTGTGATACAAACCGTCTGTCGTTGTCCAACAGTAGTTCGGGTTGCAACTGTTGAATTATCAATATCTAGTGTCACGTGTTGTCTTCCTCCCCTTATGCTATCCGAATATTCTACAAATGAGAATAGTGTTAGGTGAAAACCAGTGCGTTGCACAGGAGTTTCGTTCACCTCCGGCGTGAGAGCAAGACTCAAAGAGCTTGAATTAGATGTAGCAAGTGTAAATAGCAAGAATGCAAGTATGATAACCTTAATCCCCAAGGGGTTATTTATAGAAGAGTTCCTCCATTGTGATTGGTGCATGGAGAGCACATAGGAGTTCGAGTGAGCTAGGAGATCCCTAGGTACAAGGTGTGTTGAATTGGATGTCCCGTGGGTTGAATCTGGGCCAATTATATGCTGGATAAGGCTGCCAGGATAGGGCCCATGCCCGGGGGACGTGAGCCATGGCTGTGCGCCCGGCATAGCTACCTGTTTTGTTCGTTTTCTTTGTGGGACCCGCCTCAAATGCTTCTAGGTCTTTTTGGGTCCATTAAAACGTGCATCATCACTAAGTTATCCATTCTCTTGACTTTCTGTCCTACTAGATGCATCATAGACATTTATTTAACTGATGTTGATTATTAAGTACATATATTTGTTATTTTTATTCATGCAGCCCAATTTTATTAGGCTGTCTAACCGATCACCATCTCTTCTGATGCTCTACAATTTCAGCCCTACCAAAATTGGAAATTTTGGGTAGATATGGAAACCGATTTCAATTAAAATTTTGATTCTCCAAAACTACCCATCTAAAGCAGTTTCCCTCTCCTAGGGTATAATTGTAAACTATGCTTAGCTGATTACTGCCACATTCATTTTTTAATTGGAGGCAGAGTCATTTTCCTTCTTTCTCTTATTTTATGCTCCCTTCTACTCTCTTCCTCCTCTGTCCAATCTGGACCATTATTAGTTGAATTGAAGGATGTTGGTTTTCTTGTTTTTGGAACAACACGAGTTATTCACCTAAATAAACAAAGACAACAGTCAGTTATTGATATTTTTGCATTCATGATTGGCTTAGAAGATGTTTCGTAACACTTATCAAAAGTAAGAAATTTGAAAAAACTTCCAAAAGTTTGTAACAAAAGTAATAAAAGTTTCATTAGGAGTCGCAATTAAAAAAAAATTGAAAATTTCACAAAAAGTTTAAAATGTCCTTGACTTTTGTGCGTTAGTTATCTAGTGTTTATTAGATAGTTGAAATCAGAAAGTAAACAACTGACCATTGGAACATTACAATTAGCTGTTGTGGAAACAAGGAGTTTAAAGTAGAGAGATAGCAATCGACCGTTTGTGCTCGAAGGTTGGTTGTTCAATATAACTATCGATGGTCAACTGTTGTAATTAGCATGTAGTTTTGTAAAATGACACCCAACCGTTTAATCACAACAATTGGCTGTTCATGCATCCCAACTTTTTTGCATTGTGAATCAGAACATCGAGTATCATTAGCAACCGTACATCATGTCTAAGACTTTAAAACGTAAAACATACTATCGAGACCATAAAGCATAAATACTAAATAATGTTAACAAATTAACCCTAGTGGGCATGTCGTGAGGTTAGATTTTGAGTGTTGTGTCTGGATAATAGAAGAAAACTTGTGGATGATCATGAGAGAGTTGTGTCTGGATAAAATTTTGAATGTCTATGAAGAAGCAATATAGTTTAGATATGTAAATTATATGTGATAAGCTAAAGTAAAGTTAAAGCAAACAAAATTACTTTTAACTTCACCTGCATTACAATGAAATGTAACAAATCTATTGGTTGTATAAGCTACTTCTCCTGGTCAGAAGTGATACCAAACATGGTCTAAACGTGGAATTAAGAGCTATTTTGGGTTGCATGGCACTGGTATCTGTCAGCAATGCTTTCCAATCAAGATCACCCTGCATAACAAAAAATTCATGCATTCTATTGGATATCACCATTAAGATTTGACAATGTTTCTTAAACTATACCGTTTCTTGTTACAGACAAAAGCAATGGAGACAACAGCTCCAGAACTTGGCAAACTTCTTTATTGGTTGATGGTGGTTGGGTACAGCATTCGCAACATTGAAGTCCGTTTTGACATGGAACGGATACTTGGTGCTCCTCCAAAGCATGCAGAGTTACCTCCTGGAGAAAACATATAGGTACAACACGGCTTTGCACATAATGGACGTTATATAGAATTGCTATGGGGCTACTATGCGACTAGTTAGTGCACTATTATATTAGTCTGACTGAAGGCAGCTGAAGATTCAGACTCCATGGATGGCCAGTGCTGCAGTAAAAGCCTATCCGTTGCATGATACTTCCACTGGAATCAAATTACTGAAAGCAGGCAAGCTTGATCCATCAATATTATTTCTTTGTATCAAAGTTTTCTTGCCAACAATCAATCCTTGATTTATACTACATACGCAAAGTACGTTGATTGAATTTTTGATTTAACATTAACTAGTCTTCTTGACAACCTCGAGGAATGTTAATCTCTATGATTTCTTGAAAGAACGAGAAAGAGCATAGGACAACCTACATGTGCATATGGAAGAAATGTTGTAGATGACAATCCATTGAAGTATATTCCTATGCAGAGGGTGGCAAAGGGAGTATAGTCCAACCAGAAGCAGCTAACTTAGATGGTTTAATAAATAGAAATGTCTGTGCCATTCTGGATAAGTTGGAAAAACTAGGAATGAAATAGCCATGTAACACAGTTCTTGGATTTTTCGCGACCGAGTGGATCAACCTTGTTGAGCCGTTAATTACAAGTCCTGCTGCACAAAGAAAAATTGTGTTCAACCAGAGACCACTCTCTGGTGTCTTTAAATAGCATTCATGAATCATGACTCTGCTTTTGTTAGATCAAAACCTGAAGGAAAGTTGAGAGAATAAGCTGGATTTTAACTATGGAAATTGAAATAGTTTCTAAACATGTTGTGAAGCCATCTTCTCCAACACCACCCCACCTGAGAACCTATAAACTTTCTGTTTTGGATCAGCTCATGCCTTCTGCACATGTCCCCATGGTCTTCTTCTACGCCAACCATACCAACGACAACCTCGAAACCATCTCCAGAAAGATAGAACGAATAAGGGAATCTTTGTCGGAAAGTTTAATAACTCTGTACATGTTTGCAGGACAGATCAAGAATGATCTTCACATTCACTGCAATGACAATGGAATCCCGTATTTTGATGCCAGAGTCAACTGCTCTGTCTCGGAATTTCTCCGCAACCCTGATAAGATGTTGCTTCGCAGGCTGCTTCCCCACGTCCCTTTGGAGCCCACGGGAATTCACGTCGTTGCGATTCAGGTAAATGTTTTCAGCTGTGGAGGGATTGCCATTGGCACCAAGACCTCCCACAGGATCATTGACGGCCCGACCTCCACGACCCTTCTCCATTTATGGAGTGCCAAAGCTCGCGGGTGCACGGGAACACCCACAAAGCCAGACTTCAGCGCACCAACTCTGTTTCCGCAAAACGAGTCCCTTCCAAAGGACAAAATGCTGTCTATTTGGCCTTCCCTGCTAAAATTTGGCAAGTGTGTTACCAAGAGATTTGTGTTTAACGCTGCGGCTATAGCCACCCTAAAGGCGAGTGCAGCTAGCCCGTCATTCGTGGAGCACCCCAGCCGGGTAGAAGCCGTGGCAGCATTCGTCTGGAAGCGAGCCATTGCCATATCAAAAGCAAGATATGGTTACCAAAAGCCGTCAGCTTGGAACCATGTGGTGAACCTGAGGGGAAAGAAGGGGAAGGCCTCAACACCCATATCGGATCACGCGGTTGGGAACCTTTTATGGCTGGCAAGCGCACAATGTGGGGTGGAGGAGGGTGATGCTGAGCTTCCCGCATTGGTGGGAGCTCAGAGGACCGCTATAACGAGACTCGTCAATGACGGGTTTGGCGATAAAATACAAGGTGAAGATGGGTTTGGCAAGATCCTAGATGGTCTCAACGAGTTAGGGAAGGCGTTTTCCATTCAAGACAAGAATTATTATACGTGTAGCAGCGTGTGCAAGGTGGGTATATACGAATCCGATTTCGGGTGGGGGAAGCCAATATGGGTGAGTCCTGGAGCTATAGAAGGATTTGTGTACCAAAACTTGGTGTTCCTGATTGAAACTCCAGGAAAGGGTGATGGGATAGAGGTATGGGTGACAACAGGTGAGGAGGACATGTCCATATTGGAAGCTGATGAGGAGCTCCTCAAGTTTGCTTCCTTGGACCCAAGTCCTATGGATCTTCAGTGATTTGTGTTATATTAACAAAGGCACACACACACATGCTCAATGATTTATGATTTTGTGTGTTTGAGAATGTATTTTAGGTTCTTTTTTATTGGAATGAAGATTACAGTCTGTATCATCAGTTAAGAATGTGACTTGCCCGTAGGTGTGGTGATTTATGTTTGTGTCGTGTTGAAAGTTCAATATTATGTTAAACAAGTCAATTCAATTTCGCTCGTTTATTAAACGATACAATAACACGACACGAATATAACACGTTTATGAGCGGGTGGACTTCACATAACATAGCTAACTTATTTAAACAATTTGTTCAAAACTACGTACACAACCCACTACATTTAAATAAGCAGGTTGATATTGATACGACACAATCCAATATGAGCGGGTGGACTCTAACATAACATGACTAACTTATTTAAACAATTGTTGGGGGAGTCCTAATGCAAGAAGGTCACCCCATTGCCTACGAGAGCAGAAATTTGAATGACACCGAGCGGCGCTACACGGTGCAAGAAAAGGAGATGATGACTATTGTGCATTGCCTTGGCGACATTACTTGTTAGGGAACTACTTTGTTGTGAAGACGGACAACATTGCCACAAGCTACTTTCAGTCCCAAAGAAAGTTAACACCAAAACAAGTAAGGTGGCGGGATTTTCTCGCAGAATTTGATTATACTTTGGAATACAAGTCCGGGAAAGCCAACTTACTAGCCGACACATTGAGTCGGAAAGGAGAATTAACATCCCTCGATAGGGTTGGAGGAGATTTGGTATCACTTATCAAAGAGGGACTTATGCTTGACTCAGTTGCCCAGCAGCTCATAAAGCTCGTAAAAAATGGTAGCACCCGAAAGTTTTGGATGGAAGACGGGTTGCTTCTCACCAAAGGCAAGTGGATGTACGTTCCAAGGTGGAGCAAAGAATTCCATGATACAAAGTGGGTGGGACACCCAGGCCAAAGGGGGACTCGAGCGCTACTTGAAGCGACATACTATTGGCCACAAATGTGGGACGAAATCGAGCAATACGTATGGATGTGTTTGATTTTCCAACAAAACAAAACAGAGAACCGGGCACCTGCGGGATTATTAGAACCCCTCCCCATTCCCTCACGCCCATGGGAAAGTGTAAGCGTGGACTTTATTGTGGGACTGCCCAAATTCGAGGGATGTGGGATGATTATGGTAGTCGTAGATCTCTTTTCCAAATATGTCACGTTCATCCCAACAACGAAAGATTGCAAGGCAGAAGAAGCGGCAAGACTTTTCTTCAAGCACGTTGTAAAGTATTGGGGTTTACTGCCCTCCATCATTATCGATAAGGACCGGCGATTCACCGGTAAGTTCTGGACTGAACTATTTCGCCTCATGGGTTCTGAGCTTCACTTTTCCACAAGTTTCCATCCACAGACTGTTGGCCAAACTGAAAGACATTGACTTTTAGAGATATATTTGAGGCATTTCGTGAGCGCCAACTAGAAAGACTGTGCAAAGTTGATGGATGTTTCCCAATTCTCATACAATTTGCAGATGAGCAAGGCGACAAACAAGAGCCCCTTCGAGTTAGCAACAAGACAACAACCACACACTTCTCATACGTTGGAGTCTAGATACATAGGGAGCAGTCCAAAGGCTTTCCAAACTGCAAAGTCTTGGAAGGAACAAGCAACCATAGCACGTTCATACCTTGACAAAGCATCGAGGAGAATGAAGAAATGGGCGGACGAGAAACGGCGACCAACAGAGTTTCGAGGACCTGGTGATGGTGAAGTTCCAATCCAACCAACTCAAAACTACTCGAGGGCTACATAAGGGACTAATCCGCCGCTATGATGGACCATTCCATATTCTCAAGAAAGTCGGACGGGTCGCATACAAAGTGGAGTTGCCTCCCCAACTTAAGGTTCATCCGGTTTTTCATGTGAGCAACTTGAATCCTTACCATGCCGATAAGAAAGACCCAACCCGGAGCACTTCTAAACGAGCCCTTCCAGCAACATTCAACTATTATGAGAAGAAAGAGGACAAAATTATGGCGGATTGAAAAGTTTCAAGGAAAGGAGCGCCCGCATACACCGAGTACTTGATAAAATGGAAGGACCCTCTAGATAGTGTGGCAAGTTGGGAACTAGTAGCTAACCTGTGGCAATTTGAGGATCAGATTCGAGAGTTCCACGAAGACGAGTCGACGAGGGCGTCTCCTCATTAAGTGGGGGAGAATGTCACAACCTGTATCTTTTGGGCTCATCTTGTGCAGTGTTGTGGCCCAATCCGCATCCATCCAGCCCAAGTCCATGAGGTGGTTCTTGCTTCTCCATACTTAGAGAAAATTCTAGAGACCTTCCATTTCCCTCTTTTCCAGCACTCTTAGGAACACTTTATAATTATGTAGGAGTGTCTTACTTAATCTTAGCCATCCATAATAGTTTTGTAACTTTAGATCATAGCTGTCCATTTTGTGTACCCCTAGTACAAATAGGTGAGGCAACACTTGCCCAAACAATCTCCTTTCTTTGAAATTTCGGGCTATTAATCAAAAGTGTTTCTGTTCCAACCTTTGCGTGTTATACTTGGTGTTTTCCTTCTTTGCTCACTAATCTCTTTTGCAGGGTTAAAAGAACGACTTAGAAGAGTCTGAGTGCTGAACGGTCTCGCTGAATATTTAGGCTGTTACTCTATGCTGATAGGTAAATAAAGGCTTAATGGAATATGTTTATAACTTAGAGCAAGTTTAAGCAGGGTATATTATCACAATGTTTAGAATTAACCAGGGACTTATCAAAGAATTAACCAGTTGATTATATCCTATCAGAGAGAAACACAAATTTCGATCTGTCCCAAAGAAATCCACATGGAGATAAATCTGGAGGAGAGAAATCTACCGATTAATCAGACAAATCTAGACAAACACATAAATAGAGACAAAAAGGATTTATTATCTACATCGAGACAACATTTAGAAGAGATAAATCTAATGATTAATACAAAATCTACTGATTAATCGGTCAAATCGAGACAATACAAAATATGCATTGATTATGCATTGGTTATAAGAATCATGTAATAAATCAAGACAAAATCAATCACGAAGAAAATTACTAAATGCAAATTTCGTCTCCCTCTCGCGGCGGCGAAGGGACTGTCAACCTCCTTTTGCCCTTGAATGTGTGCAGTTGTTCCAATACCATGAACCGATTGTTAGTGAACTCCCTACCGTAGAATCGGCCGATATAGATCATGGTGCTCAACAATTTTTCAGATAGTGTTATTGGGGATGATTTAGGATTTATGAGAAACCCAAAATATATATAGAAGTGATATGACTAGGGGTGTAAGAGTCACAAAACTTATCATTGTTACCGCACTACTAATATATTAAAATAACTTATGCTAAAACTTTTCATCTTATATATAAAAGTCATTATTACAAGTACTATTATTTATAAATGATAAATGATATTATAGGAAAGTCACATGTATATTTTTGTTAAAAATAGAAAGTGACAAATAATTTGAAACAAAAAATGAACTCTACAAAGACATTTAATTTGAAACGGATGTAGTATATTTTACTCACTTCGTCTCAAAATAAGTGTCATCCTTTCTATTTTGGGAAAAATTAAAGAGAAGTTAGTTAGTGTAGTATGTTTACTATTGTATCCCCATGATCATGTGTTGAAATATTAACTAACTTTTTAGAAGGATACTATTAACAATTTATGCATAACTAACTTACTATAAAAGGAAACAAGACACTTATTTTGAAACAAAAATAAAAAAGAAACAAGACATTCATTTTGAGACGGAATGAGTATAATTTTTGTCTATATATACCTTTTTTTATATTATAAAAATATAAATAAAACTGGTTATAATCACTAGTTTATGAGTAACTTGTATACTAATATGTTTGTAATAATATATTTTCAATCGATTATGTCATATAAAATGTAATATGTAGTATTATTTAATAATTTTTAGACATATATAATGTTAGAAGTAATAATTTATATTTATTGTCATTCGCTTATAATTTTTAATAAATTTCAATTTATGATAAATTATGAACGAGTCGAATCGAGCTGAGTCGAACTCGAGCTTAACTATATTTTACCGAGTCGAATTCAAGCCCTATTTTTTTAAGCTCATTCGAGCTCGAGCCAAGTATAAAAATGACGAGCCGAGCCGAGCCGAGACTTGGCAATTTTAGACTTGATTCGGCTCCATTAACACCCCAGCTATGTTTTTTTAGGAACCGCACCCCCCCCC
>JAYMTA010004829.1:0-12158 GCA_036897625.1 Pelargonium cotyledonis
TGTAAATTAATGTTTCAGTTTTTTTATTTGAGTAAGAAATAGTAATGAGTACAAATCATCTATACATACGGAATTGTTAATAATTAAGTTCATCATTTGTGAAACTTCCATTGTGCATGGCATTCTCTAAATATGATGTTTCCATATACAAAAACACTAAGTAAGTGGGTATGTAGTTTTAATAATTTCAAAATGAAAAAAAAAAAAAAAAAAAAAAAAAAAAAAACCACCCGCTGTTGTGTTCCTTGTCTTGTAGGAGAGGAGACGGTGGGGATGACACGTGTGTGGAGAGTAGGAGATGAGGTTTGGAAACCAATGGAAGAAATGAGACGGAGACATGGAAGGTGGTGATGCAGATAAGGTCCTATCTTCTATTACTTCTTCTTGTGGTTCTTCATCTCCTCGATCTTACAAACATATACATAAATTCAAAACTGGACTCCATCTGTACGTGTTACATCTCATGAGGACCACTCGAATTCCATGATTCAAATAATAACTAAAAAAACTTTGATCCCACTAATATTTAGTGCGATGTGCTTCATCAAAGAAACAGAAATGCGTAGATATATTGGAATACAAGTTAACATATAGCAAGTAAAATAAATGGTTATGGGAACAACATCAATATTGCCGTGTGTGAGAGAGGGAGAGAGTTTACAGTAATATTGACACAATTAAACCACATGCATATATTATCAACAAGAGCCAGCAACACTGAAATCACACAACCCATTTCCTGATTCCACATTTTGGATTTCTCAGCCAATCTATATACAGATCCAGAAAAGAGAGAAGAAGAAGGTGGAATATGAGAGTATTGTTCAGAGCTGCTGCAACTTTGGGAGTAGTTGTATTAATATGGTAGACACACCTAAATAATAGGTTCGTAAAGCAGACTCAAATAGTCCAACATGTTTGATAAATGATGAAATAGTGTCAACACTCTTTCGACATCTCATTTCCATTTCCACTAGGACAACTAACTGGCTAACATTTTTTACATGGAAACGTGTGGGGAGAAAATGTTCTACATGTACCTTCTTATATGCATATTACTTGATACATTCCAAGACAATGGCTTTAATATCCTACTTAGCTGGCTTCAGTATCTTTTTTTTTTTCTTTTTTTTTTTTTATTTGTATTTATGGAATTTTTAGCTACTTTTAGATTGAGGCCATATCTTTGTTTCTTTTACTAAACATTTCAATCTGAAAATTTTCATGAACCAAACTTAAGATCAGCCAATCATTTATATATGGTGCCAAGAAGATAAAATGCATTCAAAGAAAGTCCATGGTTGAAGACCTAGGTTAGTAATGTAATGTTGGAACAGAGATATTTAGGGCCATGGATAAAAGAATTTGAACATCAGCTATCAATATCTAGTAACAAATGAACAATTCTATCTTTATACAAATAAAAAGATTACAGTTGGTGATTACACTGTCATCCGACAAAACTATCATAGTATGAAAGAACAAAGCATGGCTGATATGACATCAAGATAATACGTATTAATTTTATAGCTACAATCAGAAGACATACTTAAAAATAGGTACCTGCTTATTGATATGATGCAATACTTTATCTTACATTATTGTACAGGCTTGTCTACAGAATTGAAGAAACCGCAAAATGTTGACACTTTACATAGATGAATGTTTACATACAAATTTTCATTTGCATATGAAGAACTTGGCAGTGATGACAAAGTCTCAATGGTAATACCTCGTAAAACAAACCTCAATACATTGATGCCATGCCTCGTATGTATAGCGGGAAAAAACTGTACCTGTGACATCATATATAATAAGCCTAACTGCCATTTGGGAATAGTTTTTGAATCTGCCGCTACTTGGGAGATAGTCTGATAGGACAGATGGAGAAGGCAATACAGCGAGCTGCTTTTGCAAGCATGAACCGCTCATTTTCTGTCAATGGCCTCTCGATCACTTTCAGAACATTGGCGTCCTGAAATGTTAGGAAAGTATCAATAATATAGTCAAAAAGCAAAGAATTAAAGGAGGGAGCCTGACTGCAGAATGGACCACAATGCAATACAAGTTCAAAGAAATTGGGAAGTATTACACTGAAGTAATTTAAAATTCATTTTACTAATGGAGAGTGTGTTATTTAGAATATAAGCTGAAGAAATAGCAAAAAATGATCTGACCTTCTTTTGTTGCTGAATGGAAGGCCTCACACTGGCAGTATCGCCTATCACAATTACATTGTTAACATTACCCCTTTCATCCCTTTCTGTAGGAGAAGCTGTGGAATGTCGCCATTGACCATTGGTAATATACTTATAGTAGTACCTAAATACAAGAAGGAAAAAAACCACAATGAAGAAAGTATATTTATTTAAATACGTCTTCCGGAATTGAGATGATATCTTTGATAATTGCATTGTAAATTACTGGGCATGGGCACCTACAAATGAATCCCTAAACTATAGTAGGGCAACGAATAGATACAAAAATCCGTATACATATCAAAGGACCGTGAAACCAATCTGAGTAGAGATGAGCTTTGGAAACTTTCAAACAAAGAAATCAACCAAGTTGCATGACAGCATATCAGTAGAAAGCACAGATCTAAAACTCTTGACAATCAGCAGATCAGAAACAGAGTGTGTTATATATACTTACTTCCCTTGGTTAAGTCTAACTTCAACTTCGTATCTTGATCCACCTTTGTGAACTGCCCTAATAGGTTCTTTCCAGTTTCCAGTAAAATCTCCAACTAATAGAACCTCCTCCCCCTGAAACACAAATAAAGTGGATTGGAATGAAGCATACCTAAGGATTCCATAATTGTACAATTTCACTAGATATGCCACCACTCTACATGCTTCAGGCTCCAAAGAGAATTGGTCCTAGACCAATAAACAAGACTGTTGATTGGAGATCAATATATACTTACCTCCTGACCATACCAAACAAAAGTCACTGCATGTGTAGCAGGTCCATCATGCGTGCCCTTTTCCACCATAGCAATGAGATCCCACGTTGCCCAAGCAATTGCTGGTCTGCAGTAAGCCGCATATTAAATGATAATTCAACCTACTTATCTAGATGAAAAACAATGATATGGACATGAAAATATATCAACTAGAGATAAAGAGAGAAGATAGTCATCTTACAAAACCAGTAGTGAAATTAACAATTAGTACCACACACACACACATATAGAGAGAGAGAGAGAGAAACATGCGTTCTCCACCAGTGATTAAATTATCCAATTCATAGGTCAAACTGATTCTTTCAATTTTCAGTTCCAGTTCCAATTTTAGGGGTCAATAGACCTATTAACGTTTGGCTTTTAGAGGTAAGGTGGAAGATGAACTGAAAAAATATATGTCAGAAGATTCAAAGGAGTGTCCATTTTAATACCTCCATCAATAATTCAATATAGCATGCATATAGGAAAGTGGAAAACAAAAACCTAAACTAAGGGAAGAGTTTCTTTCAATTCGTCGTGTTTATTGTACAATAATACTCAGAATATCTCTGAAGTTTGGAACTCGAAGTCAATCGTTCTTCTCGTAATAATGAACAATGGAACAAAACACATCTTGATACAGGAAGATTAGGAGAGGAAAACCTGTCAGGCCTGCATGTATGCAATCCAGTGACAAAATTATAAGCTGCATGAAGAGAAGTATCTGTCATCCAATGCAGGTATGCAATTACGCAAGCTGGAGATCGATCCAAACCAGTAGTACAAGTAATAAAAACACGATGATTCTTTTTCAACAAGCGTAATAGGAGCCCCACACAAAATGGTAGTTTCTTCCTCATATCAAAAGAATCTGCATCCCTGCACAATAATTCTAGCCATTACTATGTTGTGACTCCCCAGATGCTCTAACTAGGCAAGCATTACATTTTAATATTCTCACAACTTGCGGATTCGTTCATCAAGAAAACATTATAAAGCCACTTATGGTAAACTGTACATCATAAATAAAAATAAATCCACAGAACCGACTATCAGAAAGGACTTGACTTGTGATGAAGTGGTGAAATAAAGTCCCACATTGGAAAAAGCTTTGAATGGATATGATAGCTACATACAAAGGTGCAAGCCAAACCCCACTAATGTAGTTGACGTTTTATTATGAGAAGCCCAAACCCTTATATGTAATGTAACCCATGATTTAAAATTTAACCACTTGTTTCATCAGCTCAAACCATTATTCCAACACCTATTTAATAATATAAATTCCCACATGCCCAACTCTAATAGTACTGGACAACCCAATGAGTACTGAGTAGAACAGAACTAATCACTATCAAAGATGTTCATTCATCAACGTACAATATATGACAAGAGATCCTTCTTTCTACCTTATAGAATAGTTTATCATAAGGATATTAGATCTTTGGCATGACTCATTGATTGTGTTGATATCAATTCCCCAGTTTGCAGCTTCAGTAGAGCTCTGGAAATTAAGCACAGCAGTGACTCCCTGATGCAAACTTAAAGTTGTTAGATGTGAGAAATATAATGGAGAATAACAAAAGCCCTTGCAATGAGGACTGCAAAAATTGCTGGTAAGCTTAAATATGTACGTTGTTAACCATCACAAATGTTCTTTTGAAGATACTTGTTGCTTAGTTGAACATTTGCCGTATGTACTTGATTAAAATGGACAATAGTGAACCCCGTTGTGAGTAAATTAAGTTAACATTAATTATATGAAACCATATTAATGTGCTTATAAAGAAGGCATAGTAGCACTCACTGCAACATTGGACAGAGTCTCTACATCAGCTTCAGTTTGTATGCATGATCCGACGTATATCTGCTCTGTGATCTAACAAGGTCATCAATGAAAGGTTAGTCTGAAAGCAAAGTGCTTCTACAACAAGCCAAGAATCTTTCAAAAATAAATTTAAAAATATTATAAGAAAATATAGTTAACTGAAATGTACACTAGCCAGTGCCTTATAGAGCAAGTACAAAGACAAAAGGTAAACACCACACCTTACTATAACGCATACCAAGAGAGTGATTATAGTACAACTCTTCCTTCGATCGATCTAGGGCCTTAATATATTCCTCGAGGGGAAAGCTCCCATGTCCCCATTCGCCATCTCCAGACTCCTCCTCAGAAAAAATACTAATGAGGTGATTGAATGAAGAAGCAAGACCATTTTTCTGCAATTGTGTTTGAACCTGTCCATTTTGATTAGCTAGAACATTCCATCCCTGAGATTTCATAAACTTAGAGGAAAATATGGCAAAGCCTGTATTTCCACTTCCCTTAGTAGGCGTTTCCAGATTTGAAGCCAATAGAGCTTTGTTCCAAGTAGCAACAGGAACTCGACCTCTATTAAATAATAGATCAAGATCACTAGAGAGATGGAGATCTTGAATCGGAAAAGGAGAGAAAGGTCTCTCGAGGATAAAACTTAAAGATCCTGTTTTCTCCGTCAGCATCTTCCTAAACAAACCAAAAACTGGAAAAAATAAACATAATAAAAAGTGATGAACTAAAATATCATCAACTAAAACATAAATTGTTAATATTCTCCAGCTGACTTGGAATATAGAGTATAGTATGCACACTGCCACAACCATACAACAATGAAGAGTACGAAGAAAAGAGAAATCGATAATCAGGGGAAAAACAGAGGCCAATTGCTACCACAATGAACCAGGAAAACTAATCAAACCAACGGTAATACAGCCTGCTTGCCAATTATATGTATAAGATGTGTAAAATCCAATTAAATTCTATCATGAGAACCGATTTCCAATCAACTTATTGGTTGTCACTAAGCTTGTAACTCTCAACAATATCAATCTGCCAATTATATATATAAGATGTGTCAAATTCAGTCAAACTCTATCATGAGAACCGATTTGCAATCAACTTATTAGTTGTTACTAAATTAGTAAATTAATAACATACATTAACAAATCAATTAATTTATACAAATAGATATTGCACATACTGTGCATCACCGAAGTCTTTGATCTCCACAAGCTGGCCCGCAGATGAATCTGTCGCCTTCTTCAAAGTATCGCCCACCATTATTATTCTCGATCTCTCCGCATTACCCTGCAAATTAAGTGCACGATTGTTAGTCATCAACCAATACAATCATCCACAATACACGAACAGTAAAAGAAAATGTCAATACCCCCTTCTTCAGAGCGTGGACGAAGATTTTGCCATCGGCCGAGAGCGCGAACCTGATTCCCAGCGGCTTCTCGAGAGTAACCATGTACTCGTTCAAATTCATATTGAACGAAGAGGAACTGCTCGACATTGCAAAAACCCTGACGATTCCTCCATGGAAACGAATCTTCTTCGAGAAGAAAACCCTAGAGCCTCCACCGCACAGGTCTCTGCCCCAAAACGACGGCCGCGGCGGCGGCGAAGAGAGGTTTCCGAGAAACGGAAACTGATGCGAAACTCTGCTGCAAGTGAGTTGCAGAGAAGACATTTTGGAGAGGAATCGGGTAGGGTTTCTAGAGAGAGAAAATGGAGTGTGCTTGGTTCTAGAATCAATCAAGAGTTCTAGTTGAATCCAAGTTGTGTATATTTGCGAGTGAAGGTTTCGAGCTGGCTGGTTCTCGAATCGAAGCCACAAAATGGAGGTAAGAGCTCTACCTTCGCGGGCCCCACTTCCACGGGAAGTACTGTAAACTAACTTTTTTTATTGGTTTATACTTTAGTGCCACGTGTAAATATCTTTTCAATAATGATTCATTAGAAAGAGGTCGATACTTCGGATTCTGTACACTCGGATTCTGCACGTGGACACACGTGTCAGGTGATGATTGGGGGACGAAAGGACTATGATCAACCGTTGACTTTTCTGGTGATGTGGCGAATCAGTGTGCGACTCTGTACGGAATTTCTTGGACTCAAAAGAAGTTTAGCGTGACCCATGAGACATAAAACGTGGTGAGGGAGTTGAAGAATGTGAGGGCACGTGAAATTGCCTATGACAAGTGAATGATGGCAAGGAAATGTAAAATTTCATGGTGAATGATGGCAAGGAAATGTAAAATTTCATGGATTTTGTACAATCCCAAAAAAAAACGTGTCTAGTACAAATAAAGTGTGGTTGCAAGTATAATGAAAAAGAAAAATGCTAAATGTCTTAAATATTGTATAAAGTGACGTGGTAATTGATGTGACACGTATATTTTTTATATTATGGTGTTTAAAATTAAGTTTTGACAAATAATAATCTGATATATATGATACCATCACTTTTTCATGAATTTTTGGCGCAAAGCGTCCGGTTTATAAAGTATATTGTACACGTAGCGTGATATAATTAGGCCAAGTCATTGATAAAATAGTTGATGTGTCATATCTCATTAGTTGACACATCATTTTGTACAAATAATTTTGTACAACTTTTGGGACATATAGCATTGCACAACGAAAAAATGGGTTTCCTCTCAAGTGAAAGTACCAAACTAGAGTTTTGGGTGTTTCTGGGATTTTTTTTTGTGTTTTGTCGACGGTGAGGACTATAACGGCCAGGGAGAAGGGGTGGAAGCAACATATGCTTCTTGCATCTGTTACCGAGAACCAATGAAGTGAGCGGTTGGGGTTTACGATAGGCAAGTGGGCGGTGATGGCAACGTGTGCGAGTGATCAGGGGTTGGGATTGTTGGCTGGAAACAGTGGAGACGGAGGTCGGAGCCGAGGGGTGGGGACAGATAAAGGCAATGAGGTGGTGGCTGAGATGGTGCGAGGAGTGGAGGCCCTGTCTGTGGAGGAGGACGAAGTGGTCCTCAATTACGGGACTGGCAATGCTTCGGTGAACAAGGGTTCGGGGGAGATGTACGGGTTCGTGAGCAGGTTCCTCATGGAGGTAGCAGTCAACTTTGCTAATATGCAACAAGTATTAGCATGGATTTGGCGCCCGAAAAAAAGTGTGACGATCAAGGAGCTTTATAATCTGACTTCGGGTCCATGCCGAAATGTGAGATACTCGTTCGAGTTCTATGATAAGGAGGACGCCATGAAGATGGACAGCTAGCGCCATGGACCTATAAGGGGAAGGTGTTACTGCTGGAGAGGATCAAGGATGGGGATGATCCTCATCTCGTGGAGATTAACAATCTCGACATGTGGATCCAAGCTCGGGGCATATCTTTTAGGGTACACGTCAAAGAAACTTTGCAATTATTTGGGCAACGTTGTGGGGCAATTTTTGGAAGCAAATCCAATGAACTTCAGGGGGTGGAGATCTTATGCCCGTATTAGGGTTCGTTTAGATGTGAGAAACCTTCTGAGAATGAAAGCTAGGTTGGTGATTGCTGATACGGGTTCTCATATAGTGACCTTTCAATATGAGCGAGTTCCAACATTTTGCTTTTATTGCGGTCGCTTGGGACACACAGATCGGGACTGCGTTTATCATATGGGTGGTATGGCTATGGGAGCGGAGATGGGGTATGGTACGTCCCTGGAGGCGTCTAAGGGAAGACACTCTTCTATGGGAGCGCAATGGCTTCGTTCGGGGTCGGATCAATCATGGGAGGCCACTACCGCGGAGGTGGAGCCGACGATTATGACGGTTTTGAGGGATGAACAAGAAACAAGTGCGTGAACAGTGGTTATATTCAAAAGGAAACAAGGGAATGATCATTGAGAGTAGGGCCAGAAGGTCACGGGAGGTAGAAGGGGATCAACCAGCGGTGGTGGCGGAACCCACTCGGCAGATCTGGGGTTGATGAAGTAGTCGTGTGGTAATCAGCGTGGTGAGTGGACTAGATCACGTGCGCTATGGCTGAGGTGCTGGTCGTGGACTCAGTGACTGAACAGGATGAGGTGTTCACACTAGTGCCCTTGTTTATTGTTGTTGAGTAGGTTTCGTTGAGGCTCTTTTGCATTGGTTGTTATCTTGATTTGGTCTTGTTATATTAGTTGGTTAGGTTGGATTTTTTTTTTTCTCCTGTCTTTTAGTCGGCTCTTTATGTTGTTTATGTTTATTTCCTTGTACCAATGCTTTCGCCTTTATTAATGTAAGGTTACTCGTTACCCGCTAAAAAAAAGTGTGGTTGCAAGTAGACTCGTTAAATGGTTCTTTGGCCCACGGGCCGAAATATTCCGGACTGTAAGTTTAACTAACAGACTGACATTTTTATGGTTCCTCCGGTCCAAATGACCATCAAGTTAAGCGATTTGGTAAATTGTGTTGCCTAGGAGCTCAACGTTTCATGAAATGTTGGGTGCAGACGTCCCCTCCCATGTCACCTATGCAACCCATCCTACTTATCACCCCCTACAGTACTACTTTGCTAGATCTGAAGAAGATCTTGCTTCAATACTTTTCCAAGTCCTCCGAGCATAAGATCGTATAATCTATTACCAAAATTTGCGAATCTCCGCCACACTAGAAAACCATAAGAAGAAGAACTCTAATTTCCTACACAAGTAAGAACTCGCAACCAAACGAGAGAGATTGCTTCCAAATCAGATTTTACGTTTAAATGAACAATTTTTTTTTTAAGTAAATGAACAATTATTAAATGTATATACATTTTTATCAACAAAAAAAAATTGTATATACATGCAGCCTATTTTGATTATCATTTTTCTCCAAAAAAAAAAAAATTGTTATGTGTTTTTGTTTCGAGTGACAGAATGAATGTCCTATGCATGTGTTTTAGTTAGGTTTTTAATTATTAGTTTTTTTTTTCTGTTTCACCTATTTGTGATGGTGGTGTGGTTTGTTTTATCTATATGAATTGATCTAAAATTTGATTAATTGAATGGTGGATCAATGAAACATTAGCACTTTTTTTAAAGTAAATATAATTAGCACATTTTAGTTTAGTGTTTTGGATAAAAAAGATATTCAATGGAAAAAATTGCTAATAGGGTAATTATGTCAATTTGGATAATGAATTAACAGAGCTATCATCTACTAACAGCCAGAATTTTGAAGACATATATATGAGGTAGGAATAATTCTCTAAACTCGTTTCTCACTATGCACATCTGGTGAGTAGTCTTAAGTGTAACTAGTCTCATTGTATTAAATCAATGGTTTGCACACAAAAAAGTACGCATGTTCTCCTTCAAACTTTCAGCAACATGGGTACATTATGCACCTTTGAATCCAATTTTGAATTTTCGCATGTCATTACTTCTATTGAAACTTACACAATACATAATAATAGTGTAATGTGTTTTCTATGATATTATATATTTTGTCCCAAACTCCGGTTGCACGTATTCTATAGCACATTTATTACACATAGCGACATGACCAGATCTCGTCCCTTGAAAGATGTGGTCAATTTGCTTTTCAAATTTGTCGGAGATGTGTAAAGTTTAATCATGTCGTTATATGTAATTAATGTGTAATAAGTGATGTGCATTTAAACGTTTTATAATTTTATTATTCATAATTGTGTGACGACAGAGTAAAAAGTTCTCACACCTACCAAATCAAATAACACACGTCATTCTTTCGCCTCACACGCATCCAAAATATTGTTTCATATTTCAACAACCCTATACAGTGTAAAATTTGCAATCTAATTCCATTATACAAAATTGAAAACAAATGAAAAAATAAAAATAAAAACTAATGCATTATAGATTCACACTAAACATCCCCTCTTGCATCAGCAAACACGTCAAAGGAGTGACAACATAGAAAGTAGAGAAAACCTGAGAATTAAATTTGAAACTCCCAAATTGACTATAAGAAACTGCCAAACAAATTACTTTCCTCTAATACAAAAGATTGGAATATACCACTCGTAGCCATCCAAACAATTTTTTCCTTCAAATTTTTAAAACTAAAAATCATGAATATATATGGAAAATATATATTTGGTGCACCTATATAAATGATCAATTTGAAGTATATCAATTGTCATTCATCCCCAAAGTTTGTCGCTACACATACTTGAGAATTCTACACAACGTTATAGAGCGTTGCTCCAAAGAGAAATTAATAGAGCTAATATAACAAATGAATGTTGATACCCAATTACGATTTGGGAGTTCTACAAAAAGCTTGAAGTTATAGCGCATTGCTCTAGAGAGAAATTAATAGAGCTAATATAACAACAAAATGCTGAAATCTAAATTCGGTTATCGAAACTAAATTTATGCACAAACAATCTCATTACGATGTCATTGACTAAACCACGCGACCCGCCCGCAAAGCCACAATTAATAAATTCAGTTGGGGCTCTGCAATTTTATGTCATTTTCAATTTTCTACTTGATAACCATTTATAACTTTGTACTGTCTCTTCTATTTTGTTTGAAAGTTTCAGAATAAAAGTACTTTCTTGCCGATAAAAAAAACTCAAATAAAGTTATCACTTCTGTATTTTTGAAGTATGTACAAGCTTGTAAATCAGGGTAACAATCTAATGTTATAACTTATAATTGCACATAATTGTTTGCTTGTTTTTTTCATTTCAAAATGAAGAGAGGATAAAATAAAAAATGAGAGGAAAATTATAATGGAGGGAAGGTCCTGGTGCCCAAACCGTTCACATTAGCGAAGAACCCAACCAGGTCTTGCCTGTACGGTAAATACGACCGTTTCTTATCTTCTTCCTTCATCTTCCTATTTCTCACATATAACTTCTCGTGCGCCGATACCGCTTTATTCTCTCCGCCCTTCGCCTTCCCTTTTCCGGTACCGTCTTTTTCCTTCGCCTTGTCTTCTTCGCTTGCCGGAGCAGGTGTCAGGAACACGAGCGACGAGCCGTTTCCACCTTCGCTGTTACTCCTCTTCAGCAAATCGCGGAACCTCCACCACCTCGAACGCTTCGACGAAGACGATCCGGTAGAATTGCTCTTATCGCACCGCCTAGGCGACGGCTCCACCAGTTTCGGAGTCCACACGCAGTACATTCCTGGCGCGATTCCGTCAGACTCGTCCGCCTCGGACGACGACGACGACGGAGGATCGCGGTCGGCGATGAAGAGCTTCTTCAGCGTAATGCGAATCGACTCCTCCGCCGCCGCCGTCTCATTCCGCGGAGAGTCTAAGAGGAGATCGCGGTCGAAAACTGGAAAAATCGGACGGATTCCGCCGCCTTCGACGAAGAATTCAACATCCGGATTCGAGGAGAGGGAGACGAACTCGAAATGGTCGGCTTCCTCGGCGGCGCCCGCAGAACGTTGGTCGGGGGGGGG
>JAYMTA010004830.1:0-12158 GCA_036897625.1 Pelargonium cotyledonis
AAAATATTTAAAAAATAAAATTCTAGCATAATTAATATAAATTTTGTTTAATATTTTTGGTTTACGAATATAAATATTTAAAAAAATGAACTTATATGTATATTAACATTTCTCGTAGTTATGATCATTTATAGAAATTTTGAATTTGATTTTTTTTAGTTGAAAAATTAAATTGATATTTGTGTACGTTAAAAAAATCATGAAAAAGAAAACGCATTAAAACATTAAGTTATAAAAAAAATTACAAAACAAATAAAATAACAAAAATTGACCAAACAATTATGTCACATCAGCAATTAACAATTAAAGTTAACTGATATAAAACGGTAGACACTAATTTATTTAACTTTTGAAAAGTCCAACCACTAATTTGTTATTTTAAAAGTTCAACCAACATTTTAACTTTTTGCTCAAAGTTCAGACCAATTTGAGCTAAAATCCTTCAATTTATTTGAAAACATTAGTTTGTACATATTTTTGTATTATTAAAGGTCCTACTCCCACCTAAAAATAAAATAAAATAATTTGATGAGAGTTGTTGACGGATTTTATAATTAATCTTATAAAAATGTCATGTGGGGTTTGTTTAATGGAAAACCATTCTATTCTACTTTTGGCCAACACAAATTCAGATCCCTAATCTCTAATTAATGCCCACTTTTAATGATTAACTCACAATTAATATTGTCAATTTATTTACATTACATTGTCATTAAAACACTGATATTATTCTTAAATAAAAGTGATAACTACCCTATCATTTCTCCATATTTATGTAACCCCAGAAATTATATTAAATATTTTGTTAATTAACTCTTAGTGAAAGATATATGAAAGTATGTATAATAATGAAAAGTTGAGAATTTGATACTCATTGTGATTAGGGACAAGATATTAATTATCTAATAATATGTATTAGGAGAACATTGTCAATGTCCATTAAGCCATAATATGTGTTAGGAAAAATAAATGATAAATATATGTTTTGTGTTTAGGTGGGGATGTGTTGTGATGTGATGACAATTTGTAATGTTCTAAAAAAAAACAGCTGAAAAGGTCTTGTATAATACTATAATCCATATTAAAAATTGAAAGAGAACTAGTTTTTAAACTGCCCTATTTTTTTCTGAAACCTACCCTGCCTTATTCAATTGACTATTTTTACATTACAACTATTTTTTGTTAAATTTTTTTCATTTATCATTTCATTCAATGTACTATAACTTGTTGCTTAAGTCGGGAGTAGCTGATAGTAGGCGGGTTGGCTTGTTGGTAGGAGACTGTGCTATGTTCTTCGTTTGTTAGCGTTGATTTTAATTTTGTGTATCGCTAAGCTGATCGGGTAGCTCATGAGGTAGCTTAGCTATCAGGTTCTATGTATGAGTTTTCGGGATGGGGGTCTGTCTCACCCGATTGCATAGTTCCCATTTTGAATTCTGAATAGACCTGGCATTTGGTTTCAAAAAAAAAAAAAAAAGAAGAAGAAGAAGAAAGATCCTGTCAAATTGCATCATTTATTCTAATTTTAGACTTACACATATATTAACCCAAACTACATAAAAAGACTTGTATCTGCAGAATATATCCTAGGCAAGTGACCGACCGCTTTTAGATAGAGCTCGCAATCAAAATATTCTAAAAATACATCATGTCAACCACAATATCCTATGAATACTCAACACATCATGTCCTCTTGTCAAACAAAATAAGAAAATTCATTTAAGCTAAATAATTAAATCTGAAACATTTGCATCTTCAAGTATGCACCAACTGTTGAGCTCTCTCAATTATGGAGTGTGAGTCAATAATGTGAAAAAGGAACCAAAGTTTAAACCTTCAAGCTTTTCAAGGCAGATGTTACAAGAGCAAGCTTGTCTGGAGCTCTATGTTTGTAGTCTTTCTCCAAAGCTGCCACTGCCAAAGATTGCAGTTCTGAGCCTTCCTTGTCTTCCTTGTTACGCCCTTTTGAAAGCTGAGCCATGGCAGATGAACACTGGATAACAAAGATAAAAACTTCATTTAGCCACAAATAGGTGACCATGACACACCAGGAGGAGGAGAAAATGAAGCCTCCAAATTGTTCAAATGAAGTGAACGATTACTGAAGTTTAAGGTTGTGTTAATGAATATATTACTCTTCTACGTGTCTATTTACATGCGAATATTAACTCATATAACATTTAACCATTTGAAAATGAGAATCTTGTTCCCTTCTTTATTTGGATCGAATGATATGAGCAAATAAGAGGGAAAGGGGATGAATTTAAGAATGCATGGTTCCTAATATACACAGAGAAAACAGATGTTTCATCCAAATGCATCCTAAATGTAGTAAAAGCCAACCCATACTTAGAAATGTGAAGGAAATGATACACACACACACACACAGACACACACACGCACGTGTGTGTGCTGGGTATCAATGCCAAAATGAACAGAATGAAATAAAAATTAGGAGCTCTTACCAAGCATATACCAAAAAGAGCTCTGGCATTCTTGCCCCCAGTCAACTCTATAGCAGATGCATAGTATTTCTTGGCTGTCTGAAGGTTTTCTAGTCCCCCAAGAGTATAAAGCACCTGTCGACAATTTAGAAGGGATGCAACACTGGTCAGATAGTTTGGCAAAAGTTGAAAGTTTGTACGAGGAAAATTGCAAGAAAGAAATTGGCATACACATAAAACTTCATGGTGGGATTAAGAACAAATCTTTTAAGTTTTACATGGAATAATTACATAACAATGATTCAATGAATCAGGAGAAGGCTACCCTCCCTGCCTCAGCAAATAATTGTGGAAGCGCAAATTGGCCAAGTGCTTCAATGGGACCATTGTATTTTAGTTTACTCATTTTCAATCAATTGCTGAAGGAAAACTGGTGTTTTAGTCTTCAGAGATTATACTTATAGCACTAAACACTCAATCTGGTCCAACCTAAATGCATCAAGGTTTAGAGCAACATGCCAAAAGTTGAAAATGCTTCAGGTGGAAATTTGGGTTTATGCATTCAAACAGTGTATCTCTATAATTTGTTTCATCAGTCAGCAGTGGGGCATAGTTGAACTTCAAGCAAGATTTCAACCTACGAGAAAGGAATTCACCTTTCCTTTGTTCAAAAGTCCTCTGAATTTGCTTAATAGCAGTTTATACATTACATAAGAAAAAAAGGTTGTCTTTTTAAGGATAGAAATATGGGAAACTAAAAGGTTCGGCATAAATGATATACTTTGTTCAAACAAAGATGCTTACTCTGCTAAGATTTGAAAGATAAAAAAAAAGGCTTATCCCAAGAAGTAATTTTTTAAATCAAACAGAAGACCAAAATGAGGGAAAATCCACTTACATCAGCATAGGTTAGGTGGTATAATGAAACAGTAGGTTGAGATAATATAAGCTCTTCATAGCAGAAGGCAGCTTGCTTGTACCTATTTTAAAGGCACAAAGATAAACCTTTAAGTCGTCATCAAGTTATAAATTGGCAAGACAGCCAGGGCAATTCACTAGCCACTATACTGACAAATATAAGCATCTCACATTTGCAAGGAAACATAGATTTCAGCAAGTTCTCTCCAGGCATCTTGATCTGCCATAAAACTAGATAAGAGAAATAAGAAATTTTATTGAGACTTGTTTGGCTGAAGTATATTGGAAATGAGATAGAAGGAAAATTTTGAGATATGCCTTACATTTCAAGATATTTATTTAGTCCTTCAATGGCTCCTGAATTGTCACCCAGGGCCTTTGCCATGGCTACCTTCCTCTTATGTATTACCTACAAAAGAAAAATAATTCAAGTGTTGAGAACAAACCATATACCAATTCTTTCCCAGGAAAGAAAAAGCCATTTTTCTCAAGGAAGAAAAATAAAACAATCCATGAAATGCATTCAACAAACACCAAAAAGGATGTTTCAAATACATAAGTATTCAGAACTGCAGGATGTTTACTTGATCAAGAGGATTATCCTCTAGAAGGCTTGTATAAGCTTTTTCTGCTTCTGACCAGGATCCCTTTGCTTCAAGCAACATTGCTTCTAGCCTGCCTGAAATATGGGCAAGAACAGTATATCAGCAACATCTCTAAATAGTTCGAAGTTTAATGTATCCATGTATCATCATTTTGCAGCTTTCCAATTTATTCAATACTATATTTGACTATGAAATAATTGAGAACAATATTTTCTTTGGTGGAAAAGAACCAAGCTTTTCTGGCTCAAAAATTAAAATTCTTTAGCATTTCATTACTTTGCACATCAATTAACATGTCAGCCCATTGTGTCACCAGAGTTCACTGACAACAATATTAGCTATAGTGATTTGAAGAAGCAGCTGGAGCTAGATTACATCTGTATCGGTTAATAGCAGCATATATTTGGTGTCAGAGCTATCAGTCACTTATATATCTTTGCTATATACATGTATCTCATGTCTTTCACCAGTAACATGGATTAACAAGCTTAAGTAAAATTTTCTGACTGAGATGCATAAATATACAGCTAATAAAATCAAGAATTTCAACTTACCAACCCTTTTGCTATCTGGAAATTTCTTCCGCAAAGCCTTCAGGCAATCCTGAAAAAGATCACAAAAATTAAAATACATCAACCTCAAGATAGAGAATCGCACTATAATCCTTCATACAAATAAAGGGATATAGAGTAGGACAAGCATGTTGATTTTCTAACATCCCATTCAATTTGCTAACCGAAAATTCCAAACAAAAATTCCAAATAAGATAGTTGAAAGGAAACTAAAAGCTAAAAATAACAACAAAGTTTCTACCTTTGCAACTTCAAGACATTGGCAATCCATAGCTGCAACTGCTACCTGCTCATATAGAGTCCATTCTACATAAAAGAAATGAATACTTGTAAGACAAGTTCTGTTCTCTCTCCCATTCTTTTTCTAATCTAAGTTTGAAGTTCCACATAATGACAGAATGGTCAGCCTCAGATCAACGACAAGCAAGAAGTAAATATTTACAATCACACATGCATATTATTAGGACAGTAACACAAAATCAGGATACTAGGAAATAGCTATTTGACATATTAAAGAAACATTGGACAGGAAAAAAGATAGCTTGCTCCTGAATGCCCGAGATAGTCAATATCATATCTTAAGATTTAGTCACTGATGAAGTCAATACACCTAGTAGTTTCACTGAGGCACTTTGGTTTATGTAACCAAAGATAAGACTTGAATCAAAATTCAGATACGTTCACGCATATACACACCACAAAATGAATTCACATTCACATATGTAATCAATAGTATTGGGTGATAGTGACAAAAGCTAATGAACATAAGCTTCAAGGAGGATATACAGATCAAATCAGATAAGGGTTACCATAATTTCAACTTGTCTAGCTAACTGTGGAGTTCACATGAAGCGATTCTTCTAAAAAAAATCAGACTTACAGCACTAGACAACAGTCAAATAAGCAAAAGTCTTTAAATCACTATATACACATACATATAATTTGATTGCAATTAGAACACAGCCCAAAAGGGAATCGACAGAATCAAAGCAAAATTGCAATTGAAACCCAATTGCAATCAAGATATACCAATTCGTAAAGTCCAATTGATTCAAATCTGGGAAATCGTAAGAAAAATACCTTCGGGGCCGAGATTGGATCGCTTTTTGGGATCGTTCAAGATGGAGAGTCCATGCTTGAGGACTTTGTCAGAACGACGAACCTTGAGCTTCCTGGCGAGAGAGAGGTACTCCCAAGCACCTCCTCCTCCATTCTCCACTTGAACCTCCAAGCTGTTCAACTGGCTCTCCTCCGTTTTCGTCACCATCGTCTCTGTTTCGCTGTCGATACGGAAGAGAGATAGATCTGTATGCTCAAACTCTGCAGTGAAGCGAAACTAGCCGGCTATTAGTGGAGGTTCAACTGTGCGTATAAACCGGATCTAATAGATTCCCTATATCCGGTTCAATCTGGTTATTGGTTTGTTGTAAATAATTTAGGAGAAACCATGGATAAAATATCTTAGGTTGCATTTTAAAACTTGATTTTGATTTAATAGACACACGTTTGAGAAATCGTAAACTTTCAAATGACAAGTTAAGAGTTGTAATTTGAACTCTCATGTCGCACGTTTTGAATGTTATTAAATTTGAGACAAATTCAAATATGAATTTTAAACTTACGATGGCCAACACTTAATTGATTGGTGAAGAAGTTAAGTTCATTTTGGAACCCATTGTGAGCACGGTAACTAACTTCTCAAGACGAGCCATCCGTGAGCATTAGACGAATTTCACAATCTTTGGATGTCTTTCAAGTACCACAAGATAAATGGGAGTTCCTAGAAGCGTTTACCACTTCAAGTTAGTGTCGTATTGTCCCAAGGAGATGGGGAGCCTTATCCATATCTTAGTGAAATAGTGAGTGGTATATATGTATCTCGGTGAGATGATGATACATATGTGTTTCAATGACGTAGAAAGCCGAGGAGATGATGTAAACTCTTCTAGTATCGAATTATCTCGACAAGGACTTTGGGGGTGTATGATGTTTCTCTTTGTGCTAGTGGAGTTGACTTCATAGTTTGTGTCTTGAAAGTTGGATGGCTAGGAGTAACTCCTTGAGGTTAAGCATAGACATGATGACTTGAAAATGTGTCGTGGAGATTCTTAGGGGAGCCTGAGGACTTTTTTGAGTGCTTTCTCGTAAGACATAAGGTTGACGTCTTTAAAAACCTCTTAATTCGTGTTTGAAAAAAATCATATATAAATTGCGTATTTAAGCAATGATGTGACTACAATATGTAGTAATGCTCTTTTAATAAAATAGCTAAACAGTAACATGCATATAAAAAAAAACGAAAATTGTTGGGTCCATAGTTAGTTTCTTGTAATTGACTTGGTACTATTTTTAGGGTCAACAAAAATTATATACACACATGTATGTTGTTGATGTTTTGCTTAACTTGAGCATATTTTGCAAAATTATCAAATCTATAACCTACTCTTCAACTAATTTTAAGTTATCCATTAATATTTATATTGGTATTGTCATATATATATATACTCATATGTCCATTGTTCAATGTAGTGGGTGAGTGAGTGATTAAGATGGTGCTAGTCCATTATGATTATACACGTACTCAACTATATATATATATATATATATATATGCTCGAGTGTCTCGAGTGTGCTACAATATCAATTTAACTAAAATATTATATATATACTATGATCATTTTTTTGTTGAACTGCCAACTTTTGACACATAAAATTAGACAAAATTAAGTTGCAAGCATTCTTTCACAGGTCCTGAATACAATACAGTACTTGCTTGAAACCCAATAACCCAATCTTTCTTCATGTCTATTCTTGCTTAACCACCATATTATTTTTAATAATAAAAAAAGTAGTGTAAACCAAAAATTCATAGAGGAAATTTTGTATTATACATCCAATTTTGTACCGTATATACTTTTTTATTTCCTAGTTTGGCCTCCAACTTATCCATAAATCCAAAACCTACACATCTAATTAACAACGAAAGTGGGAAAAAATTGTGACAAGAAATTACAAATTACAAGAGAAATTAAGAAACAAAATCAAAATGATTGATCGAGTTAAAGATAATTTCTTTATTATCAAGATCTTCTCGAGATGATCCGAGCATAGATGAACTCGTTCCAAGTGTCCGGCAACCCGGGAAGGCACCAATGGATGCAATCCGCATAAGTAGCTGGATCCGCCTTTTGCTCATCCGTCAACATCTTCCCTTGCCTTATAGTGTACACCGAGGTGTGCGCCTCTTTCCGGTACTCGGAGAGTCTCGTGATGTTGAGGAAATGAACCGGCACCTTCACGGATTGTGTCACGTTGGCTGCGACCCTAAACAGCCTCATGTCCGTCCCGACCTCAAGTGGGCTCGACATGTTCGTCACCGGGCTCGTCTCTAGCGCACACTTTATGCCATCCGGGTTGTTCCAATCCAAGCTCCTGCGCAACATTAAAAAAAAAACATATGTAAAGTTGGTTTGGTGACACAAGATTACAATGTTAGGTGTAATGATACCAACAACTGGGAAATAAGGTTTGATTTGCTG
Source organism: Pelargonium cotyledonis (assembly GCA_036897625.1). Classification (NCBI taxonomy): domain Eukaryota; kingdom Viridiplantae; phylum Streptophyta; class Magnoliopsida; order Geraniales; family Geraniaceae; genus Pelargonium; species Pelargonium cotyledonis. The sequence continues at coordinate 8,078 of JAYMTA010004830.1, forward strand.
AGGTCAATGAATGTTTTTCTTAGTATTTTAGTGGGACCCTCTTGGATATCATCCAATTATGGGCCCACAAATCTCATAAACTAAAAATTCCAATACTTGAAATCTCTTATCCGACCTGAAATCAGAATGAACCCGAAACATTTTCGGGTTAGATTTTACGAACCCGAACCTGAACCCGAATTTAGATGGAATAGGAAGAAATTACTTGATGTGTAGAGGAGACATGCTGCTGAAGAAGACTGTGGTTCTATTGGGATTAATGTTTTTGTCCACCCACTTAGCCCATGTCTTCAACACTCTTCTGTAAGCTACTGGCCGTTCGATCTCATCATACTCTGTGTCTCCTCGATCGAACGATCCTCGTCTTTTCACAAAAATTAATACGAAAAATCAGCTTGGAATTATGAAAAAAAAAAGAACATTATTGATAGTAATGAGAGCTAAAGCTATAGAGTACTTACAGAACTTTCATGCTGAAAGTGTTCATCCACCAAATATATGTGTTAAAAATCAAATAATCCACATTTTTCCAGTTTTTGCCATGCTTGTTGATCGATTCCGGCATGATTATCCGATTCAATATGCTGTGCATGTTTGGATCATCGGAATTTGATTGCACCAGAAACGGTGCCCAGTAAAATTCCACTGTTGCATTGTAGTCCTGGAGAAAATTTTAGCAGAATCGAATCAATTTTGGTGTCTCTGTTTAATCGAATTTGAGCTCTCTGTTTTCGATTTCTATACCTCGATTCTGAAAACGTTGAGCGACCCAGATTTCTTCAAGCTCTTCTTCCCCGGCGGCACCACCGATTGGACCAAACAGACCATCGACTCCCACTGGTTCCGGTTCAGCGAGTCTCCGACGAACATGAGCCTCTTGTTCCTCAGCTTCTCCAGCAAAAGCTTTGCTTTGAACCTTTTCGATGGAACAAAAAAATGGAGCAATTAACATAATGATCGTGAATTCAAGAACAGAAAAGTTAAAATTTGATTTTGATTTTTTTTTTTTTTTGGTTTCTCACTTGGGCAAATTGCAGTCTCTGGGCTGCCATCGCCAGTTCTGGTACAGAGAGTCCCTCCGGCCGTTTCTCATGCAGGTTACTTGTGCCGTAAGGAACTCGCACTCGTCTTCTTTGTACAGAGGGTGCGTCACGTTGTCGAACACCCATGCGCCGTCGAACAGGTCGCACTCCTCCGGCGGAAGCTCGACGTCCTCAACCTCCTCCTCCTCCAACGCCACCTCCGGCAACTCAATTCTCGGGTCGTCGGCTTCTTTCGAGCTCTCAACTGGGTCTTGCGTTTCTTGATCGGACTGCTCCGCCCTAGACTCCTGGGCAAGCTGGGTTCTTGAACCGCCTTCTCTTTTCACGACGGTTTCTTGAACTACCGGTTCGCTGGGCGTGCTCTGTTTCAGCGACTCGTCGGGAATTTCAGAGGACTTGGGCCACGAGAATGGGAACTCGGCGATGGACTTGACGTCCTCGTTGTACATGAAGATCCCAAAGAGGAAAATTGAGAACACGACGACGAAGACAGAGAAGTTGTTTCCTTTCCGGCCACCCTTCATCTCGGAGTAGAACAGAGGCGTTTTCCGGCGATTCGGCTGCATTAGAACAGAACAGAGCAAAACAAAAATAGAGTGTCTGTGAGAGAGAAAGAGAGAGAGTGTGTAATGAGAAGAAAAGAGAGATTGGAAATGGAGATATAGAGAGAAAAAGAGAAAATCTTACATAAAAATGGAGGATTCAAATTGTTTAACAGAGCGTTCGGTGAGGTGGGTTTTTCTTGAAGAAACTGGTTGGGTTGGGTTGGGTTGGGTTGTCTTTCGCAAAATTGCTAACTTTGAGATGGAGAAGGAGAAGAGTGAATTCAAAGGCTCGGCCAAATAGTTGTCAGTGAGATTCTAATCTTTTTTGTTTCATAGATCTATAATACAAATTTGTTTGTCAAAATATTCAGTAAATTACAAGGACAGTCTAGAGGGGTACTGTATGGCTATGAATTTGTTCCAGATTTTGTTCAATTTTTTTGTCTTCCAGATGGTGAATTGTTGAATAGTTTAATTTTGGTATTTTGAATTATTCAATTTTGAGTGTATATAAATTGTAAAATTTTTGTTCGAATTCCGGTAAGAAAATCACAAATTCCGTCAAAATCACATATTCCGGCCAAAAAATCACCAATTCCGGTGGACATAGATAAGAGAGATTTTCATTTTCAATTTTAATTTTTAATAAAAATTTGATTATGCACAAAAAATCGTAAATACAAACGTTCATTGACAAAGTGACGCGTGGCTCATTAAGTCAATCTCGACACGTGGGCAAGTCCGAGTCAAGAGCCGAATAATTAATTCGGTCTCGGAGCGGGTCGGCGTCACGAACTAATTTGGGGCAAGAGACCACGGATATTCATTAAAACCAAAGAAATTAGCAAATGGACACCAACAACCACTTAGCTCAAGTGACCAAAGCAGCTTCAAGTTCAAGTTAAAGGTCCAAGGTTCAACTCCCAACAAATGTAAGCATATACCAAATGATTTTTGCAACTTCTCAGACATCCGAATGCAAGAAATCTAAACTCCTTCTCCGTCAGGAAACCTGAACTCCTCATCCGTCAGAAAACCTGAACTCTGTCATTAGAACTCTTTCTCCGCCAGGAAACCTGAACTCTGCCATAAGGATTCCTGAACTTCTTTCCACATCTGGACACTCTACACACTGACGTTCCCTTTTGGACATCTCCACTTCAGAACTGGAAACAGAAAACAAGAACACATGCTCACCTCGCAGACATGCTTCTCGCGAACAGGACTCCCAAGAGAGTGCAGTTCCCTGAACGTGATCTCCAGGAACATACTCCCATCGCAAACATGAACTCCACAAATGAAGACTCCCATTTTTTGGAGTGGGACCCACAAGAATTTCAGCCAATCACGCGCCGCCACGTCACCTGGTGAGTTTGGAGCCTATAAATAGGGCCTCCCACCAAAGGTAAAATCATCTCATTTTTTTCATATTCAAACTCGAAAGCACGAAAACTCTCTCAACTGTTCTTCGTGTTCTTTGCGTTTTTTGAAGATCTTCAAACATTCATCGAAGATTTTCGAATCTTCAAACTTTTCTTTAAACATTTGCGTGGAGATTGTTATTCTCACGCCGGAGGCGGTCCCCCGGACACACATCCGGGACTCCGCTTAACGGTGCGTTTGTGTTCGCAGGAATCAAGTCTAGAAATCCGATTCACAAGACTCAACCCTGAAGACTCGGACACCAACAGAAAACCAGCTCAGACACTCACGATACTACCACGTGGAAGCATTCCAAGACTGACACATCAACACATTCACTTTTTATTTTCAGAGTCAAATCAATTAGTTCCATTGCCGTGAACAACTTGAAAGCCATCGTTCCAATACCACGACATTCAACAATGGAAGAAGGAAGAAGACACGGAAAGGACCTTGCTCATCCTGATCCGTCTCGCAGAGGCGAAAAAAGTCACACCTCCAGACAGAATCTCATCATTAGGACGGAAGTTTCTGAAGCCTCCAATCACCAAGTCGACCTGAGGGATGAACTAGAGATGAAGCGCGCCAATGACTTGGCCAATGCTGCTGGATCTTCCAACGCAGCTCTAGTCAACGTTTCTCAGCCGCAGACTACGTCGTTGATCGTAACCATGACACCTGAGATGGCGACTGCCGTTGGGGCAATGCTCGCTGCCTACCTAACTGCTGGTGGGGGAGTTACCAGTGTGCCCATCACTCAGCCTACCAACCTTGCCAATGCTGCCACCGCCCATGTCACTGGGGCGACATCACAAGTTCCAAACCCGCCTGAAGGGGGAGGAATCATCAGAACACCAGTCGTTGGCGGACATCGATTAGCTCCTGCTGCTGGTCATAATACTGAGGTCGGATGTGCCAGGCCAAGGAGAAGAGGAGTGAATCACAATGACCAACCCAAAGGGTCTGTGTTCAATTGCCTTAGTGAAGGTGGAGGCCCTAGAAATAGGGATCTTCGAGACCAACTGAATGGGAGGAATGAGAACCTCCAAGAAAGACAAGACGAGTCCAGAG
>JAYMTA010004831.1:0-12157 GCA_036897625.1 Pelargonium cotyledonis
ATTGTTTTTTGTTTCCCGAGTTGTTTGGAAACCCCAAAAGTCTCTTGTTGACTTTTTCTCCTTGTAAGACTTTTAAGCCTCTTTTCACATTGTACTCTTTTCCTTCTCTTTCTTATAAAAGAGTACTTTTGTTTGCTGATAAAAAAAAATAGATTCTTTTTTGGTAATCCCAAGCAATTAGAAGATGTCAAAGAAGAAGGGGTAGACAACGTTTGTGTAGTAATGTACAAATGAAATGAGATCGCCGTTGAGCGCAGACACAGAAGATTCCTGAAAATATTATGAATAATTTGTTGTTGCTGTATGCTTTAGTTGATGGCTGCTTCACCTAACAGAACAAAACAAAACGAAACAAAAAAACAGAGCATGGAAAGATCTATTCGAGGACCACTCCCTTTAACCAAGTCTATGGGAAAATCCAAGTCTCTCCGAATCCAATCGAACCTCACGCATATATATATATATATATATATGCATGTGGTTGGTTTCAGTGTGGTCCACTTTCGTTTCGTGCCTTTGTTTCTATCACATCTCATTCACAGTGCCAATTGCTAAACAAGAGTGTTAACTATTAGTGGTGTGTTTTGGCACATCTCTTTCTCAACATGCAACTATCATTGTGATTAGAAAAGAGACACTAGCTAGCTACTACTGTTCTTTAAGTCTTTAGTAGAGTCAATACATAAAGGTAATCATATAGTTGCTCTGTTGATGTTGTCGTTAGGGTTTTGGATGAAGATTGGACTTAAACGGTACTTCACTTGTTTTCAAATGAGAATATGAATACTTTTTGTATTGTATATTTTTAAAAACTTAGATGTATACTTCTTTTATTAATAATATCTTTATAATATGATAGTTGACACACATGTGTTATGTGTATGATAATATAAGAGTAAATATACATTATTGATTAAATTTTCTTTAAAATTTTCTTAAAACAAAAAAAGAAATTACACTTATTTTGAGACGTAGAGCAATTTCAATTGATGACTTAATGTAGGAAGAAAAATTGAAATATGTAATTATCATATTATCCTAGCTACTTTTAGAAGGAAAATAATGTTATGACATTAAGATTACAGTAATATCATTACCCAATAATTTTGTTCAAAGAAATACAATTATTAATGAGATAATTACACTCAATGAACACATATTTGCATGAGCTACTACAAGTACAAACAATAAATATGGCATGTGCCTATCAGGAATCCAGAAATGGAGAACCTAATGATTGAATTATCTGCTAAACTATATTTTTAATCTCCAAATTTTCTTAATTAATGCTCAAATTTAAAAGCCATCATAAATATTTTTTTTATGCATCATAAATCCAAAAAGGAAAAAAGAAATTGAGCACGCCATCACCCACTAACATAAAAGTTTCAAAATGTCGGTTGGGAATTAACTTTCACATAATGTCATGTGGTTCAAGTTCAAATTTTAATTTTACCCCAAAATAAATGTCAATAATTATGCAAAAATATACATATAAAATTTAAATATATAAATTGACATGTTCACCTGTAAAAATTTATAAAAATGTTTTTAAATTAAATATTTTTATTATTTAATTGTGAAAAATAAAATAAAATAATTAAATGGTTGCACAAAATTGTATCTGTGGCTCACATCTGGCTACCTACCTACCATTTTTAATGTGCCATACCTAAAAGACCTGTTATCAATTTAATTTCACATTCCAATTTTGCCCTCGAGTAACTGTAATATTCTCATAAACGGAAGCTGCTGAAACGGACCACCGTTTATGTTAGTTATGCTCCTTAAAAGTCGGAGAAAGTATCTTCTTTAAGTATCCACGTAGGACGGAGTATATTTTATAATTATTCCATTACAATACAAAAACAAATAAATGAATTAAATATTCATTATTATTTTATTTATATTTTGACAAATCAAATCCTAGTGCAAATACAGTTTACAACTTTCCTTTTATATTTTAATAAAATTTGTCATAAAAAGAAAGAAATTAAAAACTGAAAAAAGCTTCAGTCTCTTCTCTCACTCTCATTTTCTTGTGTTTCTCTCTCTAAAACTCCATAGCTTCCCAACATTGCGAAAGCTCTCTCCACAGTGTCATCGTCCACCGAAAACCCTAAATCGGGGACTCGTTTGGAGGTGGCATCGCTTTTAAGGCGGTCCACGAGAGCCCTCGGATTTTCGCATTATTTACATTTGTACCTCTTCTTGTTCCTTCTACTCTGGTTCTCGTCCTCAATCTGCAATTGCACTGGCACGCTCTAAGGGTTTCGAGCGACTGCCATGAGACCGGCGGCGAGTTCGGGATCAAATGGGCGTGGCAAAGTCGTGGAGGTTTAGCATGGTATCGGCTAACCTGGCGCTGAAGCAACAGCAGCAGGGCCAGTACTGCAAGCACGGTACAGGTTTCGTTAGATGTCAGAGGAATCCGATCCCGTGGTCTCTGGTTTTTGGGTTTCTGCTTTTCGGGTTGGGATTAGTCTCGCTGTTCATGGGTCACGCCGCGTCTGATTTTGAATGGTACTCCCAGCGCTTGGTGAAGAGGAGCTTGTTCAGCAGACTGGTAATTTTCCCTCCATCGCATTTTATTGTGAGTTGTTTCTTTAGTGTTTCTGAATCGCTGTGGAAGATTTTCCGGACAAGGGTATTGTCGTGTTGTGTTGGCTATATATAGCTACATTTGTGAGATTGAGTTGTTTTTCTAGAGTATGAATCTGTTCCAATTGAAGCCATTTTTGGTACAGTTGGGGCTTGTTCTTAGGTGCCATTATCTGGCTCCTAGGATACTGTGCTGTTTGACTTCAGAGTATGATGGTGCAGGGAATTAAACCATGAGTTCTTGGAGGAGCAAAGTCCATAAATCAGCTGACCTGCAGCATTTTTGCTATGTGATATGCTACCACCTAATGCTATCATTTGTGTTTATACTTTAAAAGACTATGGATTTGCTAAACTAGTTTTGATTTCTTAGTATAAGTAAATGATCCACTATTTAGCCAAATTGTAAAGTTTATCTTTGTGTATTTTGAAGTTGCATTTTGTTCTGATAATTGGTATTTGTAATTCTACTTTTATTTTCATATTGATTAATGTTATTGATACATTGTAGGATGAGAGTCGTCATGGCCCGATTGATATATGGAAGTCAAGCTTTTCAAAATACTATTATGGATGCAGTGAAAGAGGTCCTCGTTATGCTCGTAAGTTTATTGATACTTTAGTTCAGATAAATTGGCATGGCCTTTCTACAGTTTAGAACATCTAGCAGAAGCTACAGGTCATGATATGGCAACTTAAATTGGTCTTGTATTTTGTTTAAACATTTAGTTATTAGCAGAGAATGATCTTTGGTGCAATAGTAGATTTGCTGCCTCATGACTTTGAGGTGACATGTTTGAGTAAGAGACTGCCTCTTTGCAGAATTATGGAGCTAGGTTGCGTCCCCCGGACCCCAAAATCCGAGGAGTCTTGTGCTTTAGTTCATCTTTTTATTAGGTTATAAACTTTGTATCTGATGAAGTTTGATCTCATAAGGGTTTGAAATGGGAAGTAGATACTATTTTTACAATGTTACATCCTCTATGGCTGTTCAAAGCTTCAATCTCTTGCATTTTTTATTTCTTCCACTTAAAGGTGCCTAGGGCATTAATCAGCAAAATCCACCAGAAGGATCCCTTCAGACTTTTATTTTGTATTACTTGTTAGCATATGCAAATTTTATTATCCAAAGCTCTACATAAGGACAAATGGACAATGTAGCGGTTTCTTAGTATCTGTTGGGAATTGTGCCAGATATTAGATGCTTAATGCCTTGTACTAGTTTGCAAGTTTTTCAGAAGCATAAATAGATGTCAGTTTCTAAGTTGCATGTACGTCATTCCCCACCTTAATTTCTTGAAGTATGCAACTTTCTGCACAAACTATGATTTTTATATTAATGAAGCTGCCATATTTTTTACCTCCGGCGGGCTCAATCATTTTATGGCCGATGATTATGTGTCATGTTGATTGATTGTTACTTTTCTGCAGTTGCAACCAGCGAGATATTTATTCTTAACCCATCTACACCTCTAACTACTATTTGTTTTTGCAAACTATTTGCATTAACCTGTCTTTTCGCTTTAGTTGTTGGTGGTAGGAATATGCGGTCATTGCTTTCGATATGCAATATCTAAAACTGGCATCTTTTGTTGCATACATTCAAAAGTATCCCATACTAGTTTCAGCAGACTGACAATTGCTTACAATATTTGTTCTAATCTGGATCCTAGCTGCTGTACGTGAGCGGTCATCGCAAGGATATTTGCTCATTGCAACAAGTGGAGGTCTGAATCAACAAAGGACAGGAGTAAGTTTCATTATTTTTCAAGATTTGCTAAAAAATTAAGTGGAAGGATATTTATCACCCACATTTATTGTGTCGACTAGTAAACTGTATACTTTCTGACTATATACTTCATTCCATTTGTCTGAGCCGATAAGCTTTGGCAAAGTGAATTTAAGTGATGCGATATTGAGAGAGGTACAATAGAGTTGAAGATGTTCACTATTTAGTAATTAAAATAACTTCCTGCATTCAGATAACCGACGCTGTTGTTGTAGCACGAATTCTTAATGCTACGCTTGTAGTACCTGAGTTGGATCATCACTCCTTCTGGAAAGATGACAGGTAACTAAGATGTCAATACCTTCATCACTTGATTCAAATTATTATTTTCATGACTGCATTCTGCCATTAAATTGATGACTCTTATATTCTGAAAGATACCTTGTGTTTGATATGCAGCGACTTTGTCAACATATTTGATGTTGATTGGTTCATATCTTTCCTTTCAAAGGATGTCACTATTGTCAAAAGAGTGCCTGACAAAGTCATGCGATCAATGGAGAAACCTCCATACACCATGCGTGTCCCGAGGAAATCAGCTCCTGAATATTATCTAGATCAAGTTCTTCCAATTCTCACGAGGAGACATGTAAGGATGCTTGTTCCAATTTGGCGTTGTATTTTACTTTTTTTTTTTATAAAAAAAATAGGGCACATATTTCCTTGTAGAACATGTTGAGCTGTGTAATGGAAGTTCTGAACATTCTAAGTATACAAATCAAAAGTACATCTAATTTTTTAAACTGCAAATACATAGTTTTAGTCATTTTCAGTAATGGAATAAAGTGTTCTGATTACAAGTCTTTTGTTCAGCTTTGTTTTCTTGTTCATTTTCATGTCTAATTATATGCACAAATTTTCTTGTAATGACAAAATTAATATTCGATTTATGTAGGTTGTGCAATTGACGAAGTTTGATTATAGGCTTGCAAGTAACCTCGATGAAGAGCTACAAAAGTTGCGTTGCCGGGTCAACTACCATGCTTTGAGATTTACAAAACCTATACGACAAGTCGGTCAGAAACTTGTCATGAGAATGCGCAGGATGGCAAAACGATATATTGCTATTCACTTGAGGTCTGTTCATATAAACTTGGTAGAAATCTACATGTAGAGCCATGTTCATAAACTCTAAAATAAAGTGCTGGTGCTTTTTCTGGGTGCAATTCGTGAAATTATCTTTTATGCCATAGGATATGGGTTCGTGTATACGAAAATGGCTTTATATATCTCACAATCAAATTGTCAAACTAAGCAATGACATTATGTGTGTGTCTGTATAGCTGTTAAATTGTGGTCTTTCATTGTGTGTATTATTTGCTATTTATCCATTAAGTGTTTAAAAATCGGTACAAGGTTTATAGTTTTCTTCTTATATTTTCATACTAGAATTCATAAATCATATGTTTTATTTAATGGGTCCTGACCTGGATTTTGTGCTTTTATCATACACATGAGTAACCATGGCAAAAGCCAGATAAAAATATTAACAGTACTTTTGTAAAACCAGGTATGTGTTTTTTAGTTTTTTTTAATTATTTTCACAATAAAACAGGGGATTGTTAGACACACCTTTTAATTTGGAAAATGTTTTAGTTTTTTCTACACTTTGCTTCAAATATGTGAAATCAAAGAAATACAATATGGAAACTAATATGCATGGTCAAGTGTAGAGGATCGTAGTTCCTTGACCTTGAATTTTTTTTTGAACTTCACTAACAGATTATACTCTGTGCTTTAACCTAAATTTTAGCACTTCCACCCTAACTGGCCACTTTAGGAAATACTAAGAATTTCTTTTGCCTTGCTGTTCTTGCATATGTACAAAGCACAAAAAGCTGAATACATGATGTATGCACACAACTGCGTGTACTCACATAAAGTTGGTTTACCTTTTCTGTGGCCTGAAACTGCTTAAATGACAGGTTTGAACCTGATATGTTAGCATTCTCGGGGTGTTACTATGGTGGGGGTGAGAAGGAGAGACGCGAGCTTGGTGAAATAAGAAAACGATGGGAAACGTTACCGGTAAGATTGATATCCTCCTTGAAATCGTATATATCTTTATTTCCTTCTCCATTTCAACTACAACTATCTAAAAATCTATGACTGCTGCAAATTAAATTTCTTAACATTATATGCTTTGCACCTACCTCTCCGAAATACTGGAAAATTTGGTGTGCTATGCTCTTGAAGATGGGGTACTAGTCACAATCTTTCTCCAGAATCAAGTTCTAAAATCCCTTTTTTATCTATTCAGGATTTAAGCCCTGTGGGAGAGAGAAAGCGAGGGAAATGTCCACTTACTCCTCATGAAGTGGGCTTAATGCTACGCGCGCTTGGTTTTTCTAATGACACATATCTATATGTTGCATCTGGAGAAATATATGGCGGAGAAGAGACTCTGCGGCCTCTCCGAGAGCTATTCCCAAATCTTTATACAAAGGAAATGCTTGCTGGTGAAGAGCTTGAACCTTTTCTCCCATTTTCATCCCGCCTTGCTGCCATTGACTACACTGTATGTGACGAAAGTGATGTATTTGTCACGAACAATAATGGAAATATGGCCAAAATTCTTGCAGGGCGAAGGTGAGAAATGTACCCCATTTTCTGTATTGAATTATGAAATCTAGCCCAAATCAGTATGCAATGCTGGTATTGAGAGATCCTGTAACAAAAATGTAATAGACAACAGGGGAAGTTTAGACAGGATAGAAGATATTCAGGCATGAGAACTTGAAATATAGGATACTAGATATACATCATTGCTGCTATTATATGCTGAAAAGATCAATATATTTCTAACTAGGAACTGAGGTTGCAAAATTTGAGGCATCATTATGACTTGTGCATGATTCACTGACTCTGGTGTTTGTGTGTGTATGTGTGTGTGTAGGGAGTATAAGATACTGTTTAAAAATGTATGGTGCCCCATGAATAACACATCGAAGTCTGTCTGCACAGTATTTAGAACGCCAATATGGCCATAATTAAGAAGCCAAGTGACCTCAAGTTAGTCGGACAAACTTGAGACTCTAATGTTATTTGCCATAAGATCTTTGTGAACCCAAGTATGGATATGCTAAATTTGTTGAGCTATCCCATTTAGTGTGGAGGTTCAGTTTATTATTTTGGCTCTGACAGTTTGGTTACTAGAATATGAACTAATCCTCCTTGTTGGGAGGTTATATGTTTTGCTTGAACACGCGCACACACAACACACCCACACACACTCTTATCCAGTACGCATTATGTTGCTATAATTGTTATTGTTGGGTTATACTAGCTCATATACTTAGTTTATATGGAGAATGCATTCTTATTGGATATTTATTATTGTATCCTGCACTGCAGGAGATACATGGGACATAAGAGGACCATCAGACCAAATGCAAAGAAGCTCAGTTCCTTGTTCATGGCAAGACATGAAATGAATTGGGAAGCATTTGCCAAGAAGGTGAAGACAGTCCAGAGGGGATTTATGGGAGAGCCAGATGAGATGAGACCAGGACGAGGTGAGTTTCACGAATATCCATATTCATGTGTCTGCGAGAAACCTTTTATAGATGATGATACCGATGACAATGACAATGGAGGTCATCATTACCAACAAGTCGCTATTGGCTTGGACAAAATTGAATCTGGACTTAACAAAAAGTATCAATATGCGGAAAGTTTACAAAGATTAGGCAAGGGAGGAACCGGAGAAGATCTAGCATCTATATGGGACACTTCCGATGACATTTTAGAAGACTAATGGAACAACAAGGGGCACAACAAAATAGGAGGCTACCCGGGTCATGTTGTGTCAGATTTTTTCCATTTCCATTTTTTTGTCCTCCCTCGAAACGTCATCATCTCCAGTACAAAACATTTACCACGAGGGCATGTAATTTTTATGTAGCTGAGGAACTTGTTGTGTCAGTGAGCTCCAAGTTGAAGTAATTTTGGATAGAGCACTGAATGAATTGTCTCTGTATATAGGAAAAGAATACTTGTGGTGAGTTACAATTGTTTATAAGTAGTTCTCTGTTTGTTTGTTTTCTGTACTAAATATCAATATATGATAGTATCATCTCAGGTAGTCTGCTACAGAGATTCTTGCTCACAGTAACAAATTTAGTTTCTATCAACTAAAATTTCAGTACAGCAGGTTTAAAAAAAAAATTCAATGGATCAAGTTTCACTGATAATTGAACAGTACTTCATTAATTATTTTGAAATGCAATGTTGGATAAGATGAACCTGGCATGAATGAGAATATGTTGTTTCAAAACCAGGAACTTTTACACAACCCATTGGGAGAGAAGATAATTCATAATTTATGTGAAACAAAACAAAATATCAACTCTTACTGCACGACATTATAATTTAATCATCGGAACAAACAATTTAAGACTTTTAGTTCCCTCAAAATCTTAAATTTAAGTCTCTTGTCGATATCGCTTATAGAAAAAGACAATAACTTAACCTTTAAATCAATTGCAAACCATGGTAAAATTTCTCATTAACGAGTATGATAAGAGATTGAAAAATAGTTTACAATCCTCCATTCCAAATATTGTTTTTTAAAAAGTTGTTAGCTTGATGTAATCTTGTGTTTCTCTTTATAACGTTATGCATCGCCAAAAAAAAAAAAAAAAAAGGCATAGGTTCAAATCACAACACTAAACTAAAACAAACCTTTTCTAATTAAAAAAAGCTCAGGATGCATATATCATAATGTGAAAGCTTTTCCACTACACAGTATTTTAACCAGAAACTTTTGGGGCATCCACCCTCTTTTTTAATACTACATGCACGAAAATTAAATCTAATTTAGAATGGTTGATTCTCTCACAAATCAAGGAACACAAGACACCTGTTCCATTTTTCATAGTGGACGTTTGTGGTGAATCGACCAAATGATTAGCATACACATAATATACACATCAATCAATCATGAAATTACCCATGGCCATGGCAGTAAGTTCTGATAATTTTACAGGTTCAGTTCTTTAAAAAAAAATGCTTCTATGATACATAAACTATGAAGTAGTATTATATAGTTTTCTTATCGGCATAATTAAGATTTATTGTCTTAATTCAAGTGATTGTAATTTGTATATGTTCTAGTATTAAATACGTAATTAGCTACACTTTATTTTTTCCTCTTATGTTTCATCATTGCAGCTCATCACGTAGAATTAAGGGACTAATAATTACTAATATTATTGAATAAAACACATAATTTAGATTATCAGGAGCATCATCATTGCAATTAGTTTTTTCAAGAAAATGACATGAGACCTCCTTCATATCGAAGCATAAACACATAAACAACACATTCCACAACGACATCCTTATCCTCCACACAGTTTTATTAATTGTTTTGTCAATCAGTACATTAATTAAGGTTCAATGTTATTGTCTTCATGCTCATAACACCAACTTAATAGATAAAATTAAGAAGAGGCGGTTTGGTCGGCAGCCAATCATGAGCTCCGCCAGCGGCGCAATCCGGGCCCATGGTCGGTGCCGGCTCCAACCTTTCTTATTACCTTATTGCTAACCATGTTTACCTATAAATAATGATCATTACAATTCTCAGCTCCACAACAAAACCTAATTAACTCAATCGATCTCTCATCATTTCTTAAATTAAACCAAAAATGGTGAAGTTGGCTTTTGGTAGCTTCGGCGACTCTTTCAGCGTCGGATCGCTCAAATCGTACCTATCTGAGTTCATTGCGACTCTACTTTTCGTGTTTGCTGGTGTCGGATCAGCTATTGCTTATGGTTAGATTTTAATTATTTTTTGTTTTGTTGAAAATGATAAAACGCCATTTTTGTTATCGGTTTAGGGTTTTGAATCTGATTGATTGTTGTTGTTGCAGGTAAGCTGACGTCGGATGCGGGTTTGGACCCGGCGGGTTTGGTTGCGATTGCGGTGGCCCATGCGTTTGCGCTGTTTGTGGGGGTGTCCATTGCTGCTAACATCTCGGGTGGACATTTGAACCCAGCTGTCACTTTCGGATTGGCTGTTGGAGGCCACATCACCATCCTAACTGGCATCTTCTACTGGATTGCCCAGTGCCTTGGCTCCGTTGTTGCCTGCTTCCTTCTTGAATTTGTTACCGGTGGCAAGGTATATAATTACTATATTGTTATGGAAATGAAATAATATAAGACTGAAAGTTGTGTTCGGGACTAGAGCTGGTAATTTGAATCCGACCCCGGGTACTTGACACCCAACTTGAACTTGGTCGGGTTAGATTCATAGTGTAAAATTTGGGTTAGTAAACCAATGGAAATAACCAACTTGACGAACCTGAAAAATTTATAGAGTTGAGTTAGGGTTAGGTGCCAACAACTTGATACTACTTTACATTTGTAGACTTTAGTTCAAATTCAATCAAATAGTTTAGTCTAATATATTTTTTTTATAATTAATAACGAATTTTGAACTACCATAATTAAGGTCGAACATGTTTGGATCTAGACCGAATAATAAACCGAATCGATATGGACATAATAGATTAAATTTGGTTCAAGTATTTTTAAATATATTTATTAGTAATTATATATTTATCACTTTAAATATAATATACTTTACTTCAATACTAACTTTTTCTATTTATTCTTTAACGAATGAAATCGGTCTATCCAGGTCTAGTCATAATCTGGATCATTCACAATTGATCCGGTCCGGTCCAATATTTGGTCCACATATTTTGAAAAATTGAGTTCCAATTCGGTTTTGGACCGATGCTAGTCTTAATTGGTTAAACGGTTAAGTACAGATCAAGTTCACTTCGATGTAATTTTAAATGATTGTGGTTTATATATGATGTTACAGAGTGTCCCAACACATGGAGTTGCTTCTGGCATGACTGCTTTGGGAGGTGTGGTGATGGAGATTGTGATTACCTTTGCTCTAGTGTACACTGTTTATGCCACAGCTGCTGACCCCAAGAAGGGCTCTCTTGGAGTGATTGCACCTATTGCAATTGGGTTCATTGTTGGTGCTAACATCCTAGCCGCCGGTCCATTCAGCGGTGGTTCGATGAACCCGGCTCGATCATTTGGACCGGCTGTGGTCAGTGGAGACTTTTCCGAGAACTGGATATACTGGGTTGGTCCACTTGTCGGAGGAGGATTGGCTGGGCTGGTCTATGGTGACATCTTCATTGGATCATATGCCCTAGTGGCTTCTTCTGATGACTATGCTTAAGCAATTTGGAGCAGTTTAGAGAAATGTGTTTCATCAATTGTTGCTATAGCCTTTATCTAAGCCTATAGCTTTCTGGTTTAATGTCTTGTTTGTGGAGTGAGCTTGGTTCTTGTCAATAAATGTAAATGGTAAATCAATGAATTTGGTTTTTTCACATAAAAAAGTGACAGAAAATCTTAATTCTAAATGTTATAGCTATGATAACAAAATTCTACGGTAAATGTGATTAAGAGACAAAAGAATCTGATATCGCTACAAGAGCTAGTGGGTTACATAAAAAAAAGGTTTGATTTCTCGGCAATTCCACTACATAATGAAACCTAATGAGATGTGGCAAATAATTTGCAAAAAAAAAAAAAGTGAGCATGGTGATAACAATAAAAGACATATCTAGATTTAATTATATATATTATTAAAATTAAGATGGTAACTGTTATAAAATGCTGATTACTTAAAAATGCTACATAATTTTTATCAGCAAGACAAAAAAAACTAGGTGAAAAGGTAACACTAATCACTATCCAACCTATAGTGCCCGTCGAAGACTGGACGCT
>JAYMTA010004832.1:0-12156 GCA_036897625.1 Pelargonium cotyledonis
TATTATTATTTTGAATTTGGATGAGTAACCACATATACAATTGTATAAATTGTACAACTAATTATTTGTTCTTATTGACGATCAGAAACTAAATCATTAATCACTAATATATACATTATCTACAACATTTTAATTTTTAACTCTGGATTATTAAATATCTCAAGTCCAAAGTCTAAGATTGAACTATCTATACATTATTAATGTACATAAAGATTTAAAAATCAATCAATATGCACTTATAAATTAGAATAACACATTTTTAATTTTAAAGAGTTCCACCCATATGAAAACGGTTGCCACATACCTACAAAGAGATCAAATCCTACGCAGATCTTAGTTCTTACTATAATGACCAAAAATTACATATTACATATAGTCCATGAAACCATCAACGTGTCAAATGCAATGTGAAAAAGTTCAAACCATCTAAGTTAAATATTATCATCAAAATATTACAAACAAACATGTAATCAAGAGTCTTAATATAGAAGTCCAAGTTTCCAAATTTCAATCTCCACAACTTTCGAACATCGAATAACCACTGGTTCAACTATTTTTTCCAAGTCCAAATCAGGTCTCAGTGCGACGTCGTATGTTCTTCTCCTTTAGTCAAGGTTCTATAGTTAGTTGGTTTTTAGTCAAATTCTTGGTCCAAGTCACTTATACTTCAATCCTTGCTAAGTTCCAACTTCAACTGATGATCACTTCTAGCTGGTGTCGACACCTCTGGCTGACATATGCATATAGCTAGAATCTCCCTATAGCTAAATTCTGACTATAGTTGGGACCTGACTGTAGCTGATTCTGTATATAGCTGATTATGCCTATAGCTGAAATCTGACTATAGCTGGGATCTGCCTATAGTTGATCTTGCCTATAGCTGAAATCTGCTTATAGCTAATTCTACCTATAGCTGATCTTGCCTATAGCTGAAATCTGACTATAGCTGAGATCGGGCTATAGCTAAAATCCGCCTATAGCTGGTATCTGTCTGTAGCTGGTGCCTGCGTGAAAAGCACACCGTCAAGCTGAGTCCCAGATGTGTGTCCAAGAAACAACCTCCGGCTTGAGAATTAGTTCTCCATACAAACAGATTTAATTTATGGAAATGTGAATCGAATCTCCAAAGTTCATTCAAATGATGAAGAACACTTGAAGATTGATATGAACACTTGAAGTACACTCAAGAACACTTGAGAGATTTTTGAGTTCTAGAGAGTAAGTGCTCAAATGATAAAGTGGCTAACCTTTTTCCTATGGGTTGAGGGTCCTATTTATAGGCCTCAAGCTTACCTCCCTTGGGGGACCCCTGGTTGGTTAGCATGGGAGGAATGGACAGGTGTGGGGGAAGGTGGTCTCCATTGAATGAGTGTCACCTTCATAGGTGGAAGATGGTTGCTTGAAGGGTTGTGGACGTCCATAGGTGGAGACATGCCTCCGCTCGAAAGAGATGTCCATGGAATGAAAAATGTCTTTTCGGAGCGTCTTCACACATAGACACCGAGATCGTGGGGGAGGGCGCGCAGAGGGCGCCCACGTCCGCATATGTGTGTAGCTCCCTACGGTCGAAGGTATCCACGGATGAAGGTGTCCATAGGCAGAGGCATATTCAGATGGAAGTATATTTAGATGGAGGTATATTCAGAAGGAGGTATATTCATATGAGGTATGTTCAGATAGAGGTATATTCAAAGAGAGGTATATTCGGATAAAGGTATATTAGGATGGATTGACTACTTCTTTGTCTGACTAAGCATGCCACATGTTGATCTCTCATAGGTAAATTTATTTCCAATTTTTAATGGCGAATCAGTTGCCCCCACTCCAAGTGATTTTGATTTATTGAAATCAGGATGAAGTAAAGTCTGTTGGAGGCTAGCAACTTTTCTTTGACGGGTATTATCTTCTCTAGTGATGTTTTTCCTCTAGGCATAGTGACTTCCTTTGGCGTAACTTTACTTTGATCGTAACTTTTTCTGGCACCACTTTACTCTAAGAATGACGACTTCCTTTGGTGCCATTTTCACCGATAAGGTTAGTGAATTTCTTGGGAGGTGGAGAGTATTCCTTTGTTGCCTCTCTTCTAAGTGGTCTCCCAAGGGGGTTCGCATGGAGCCCTTGGGTTTTTTATGTCCACAAAATGGTTATTTTTCTTCAAAGTGTTAGAAGATGGGCGTGTGGGCGTGGTTGGTTGGCAAGCGCATGGGCACGAACTTCTCATGACTCGATCAATTTCTAAGTGAGCTTTCATATTTGGTGAAGACGAGTCTCATGGAATGTGTGGCTCCTTAACTTGTTGGAGATGAGATTTTGGGAGGCAAGGCTCTCTAAGTTGTAGAAGTCTAGTCCCTTCAACCGGTGAGGGCGGGTTCCCTCACCTAGTTTTTAACTGATATCTCTCCAAGACATGCTCTCCCATCTATAGATGGGCATAGAACCAACCTACTCCCCTCCAAGGAGTGATTACTCAGCCTCTACGATATGCAGTGAGAGTGGGTTTCCTAATTTGATTTCTTGAGCAATTCCCCTCCAAGGCATGCATGTAAAACCGCTCTACTCCCCTCCAAGGAGACTACTCAGCCTCTATGAGGTATGATGAGGGTGGGTTCCTTCACCAAGTTTATCAACGATACTCTTCCAATGTATGTTCTCTCATTCGCAGATGAACATAGAACCAATATAATCCTTTTTTTGAGAGATTACTTGGCCTCTACAATATATGGTGAGGGAGGGTTCCCTCACCAAGTCCTGAAGCGATACCCCTTCAAGGCATGCCCCCTCATTCGTAGACGAGCATAGACACGACCTACTCCCCTCCAAGGAGATTACTCATCCTTTACGAGGTATGGTGAGGGTGGATTCTCTCACCAAGTTTATGAACGATACCCCTCCAAGGTGTGTTCTCTCATTCGCAAATAAATGTTGAACCAACCTACTCCCTTTGTTGAGAGATTACTTGGCCTCTACCAGGTGTGGTAAGGGCGGGTTCCCTTGTTAAGTTTATGAACGATACCACTCCAAGGTATGTTCTCTCTTTCGAAAATAAATGTAGAACCAACCTACTCCATTTGTAAAGAGATTACTTAACCTCTATGAGGTGTGGTGAGGACGGGTTCCCTCACCAACTTTATGAATGATTACTCTCCAAGGTATGTTCTCTCATTCGCAAATGAATGCAAAACCAACCTACTCCCTTTGTTGAGAGATTACTTGGCCTCTACGAGGTATGGTAAGGGCGGGTTCATTCACCAACTTTATGAATGATACCCCTTCAAGTTATGTTCTTTCATTCGCAAATGAATGTAGAACCAACCTACTCCCCTTGTTGAGAGATTACTTGGCCTCTACAATATATGGTGAGGGTGGGTTCCCTCACCAAGTCTTGGGGCATCAAGGCATGCCCCCTCATTCGCAGACGAGCATAGAACTGACCTAATCCCCTCCAAGGAGATTACTCAGCCTCTACGAGGACTTAACTCTTGCATGAGTTGCCATTGAAGACTTAGCTCTTGCATGCCCTGCCAAGTGAGCGATGACTTATCTTTTCTTGGTGGAGACAAAGTCTGTCTACCAGTGAAAGTTATAACAACTAAGGGCTATGTCCTCTTTTGCTAGTTAGAGTCAAGGGTCTTGAGGAGGTAAGGCTCCATTGTTAGTATGAGGCAAAGACGTTTGCCTTTTCATGTTAGGTCCCGCAGGGACCAACATTTTTTAAGGTGGTTTGATCCCTTTTAAGAATGATCATACCAGGCGCAGACGTTCACCTTTTCAGGCTACATCTTACATGAGTCAACCTTTCTTCAAGGTGGTTTGATTCTTTTTCAAAACTATGACTTTTGGCGTAAACGTTCACCTTCTTGGGGCTACGTTTCGCATAAGCCTACCTTTCTTCAAGGTGACTTTATCCTTTTTAGAATGATCATACTAGGCATAGATGTTCACCTTTTCAGGCTACATCTCGCATGAGCCAACCTTTCTTCAGGGTGGTTTGATTCTTTTTCAAAACTATGACTTTTGGCATAGATGCTCACCTTCTTCGAGCTACGTCTCGCACGAGCCAACCTTTCTTCAAGGCGGCTTGATCCTTTTTCAAGATTGTGACATTAGGCGCAGACGCTCACCTTCTTCAGGCTACGTTTCGCATGAGCCAACCTTTCTTCAAGGTGGTCTTCTTCTTTTCATGTGACTCAATTTCTCTTGTACATAAGACTTAGAAAATCTTCTTTCATTACTTCTTTGAAAGGGTTACACGGGTTAGTCTAACTCATTTGTGGGTTAGACTAACTCATTTGTGGGAGTGGATATTTTCATATGACAACTTTTATATTTATGGTTCCTAGCACGCCATGGGTTACTCCAAACTCCTTCCAGCTGCCTTGAAGTTTTCTTCACTCTAGTTATCTTCGTAAGCTCTCTTCCTACCCTTGTGGTTGAGGTTGTCCTTGAAATGAGTTAGCTTTCCTTCTGCGAGTAAGTTCTTAATCATAATCTTCAGGTCAAAACAAACCTCAATGTCATGTCCTATATATGCACTTGTGAAAAATACAATATTTCTCCACATCTCTTCCTCTTCTTTCTCCCTCTAGAATGACTGGCCATTCTTCATTCTCTGTTTGTTTGATGTAATTGAAAACTTCTTCATATTTGGTCGTTAGAGGGGTGAACCTGACTCTAAAGGAGTCTTGATTTCAAAATTTACTAGCAGGAGTATTGTGGGCTCTATCATCAGATGACCAATAGGGATGCGATTCCTTTCATTCTTTCCCTTAGAGCTCTGACCACCTTTGTTGGTGGTGGACTTGTTATTCACCTCTCACATCTCATTAGCATGTATATGGTTGTAAGCTAATTCCAACATCTTTTCGCATGACTTAGGCTTGTGGGTGGCAATAGCCGTGATAAGTTATTTGGAGGCTAGACCGGCTTTAAATGCCATGCACATGGTCTCATTAGCAACCAATCCACAGTTGTAGACAACCTTCTTGAACCTCTCCACATAAGACTTCAGAGTATCCCCTTCGTTTTGCATGATGTGAATGAGTTGAGTCTGGTCCATCTTGACATCGCCAGCGGTCTTGAAGTGGGTTAGAAACAACCTTTTCAGATGTTCCTAATTCTCTATGCAGGGATCTGGAAAGCTACTAGACCAATCTTGTGTTGCCTTCCGAAGGGTACATACAAATAGCTTGCATCAGGTGGCGTTATCATTGGTCACCATTTGCATATGGAGTTCAAAGACTGCTCCAAATTCTTTTGCAGAGGTAGTTCCATCATAAGTCAAGGTGGGGATCTTGAGGAATGGTATAGCTGGAGTATTTCTCATTGCTATGCTGAGGGGGTTTGAAAGTCCCTTGATGCCAACTCTTTCATTCTCGGTGGCCTTTAACCTCTTATTCATCTCTCTCATTTCCTTTAGGATGTATGCCATTGAGGGATTAGGAACGTCTCCTTCCAAAGGACTTATCATATTGGGTACAACTTGCCCTCAAACATTGGGTATTTGGAAACTCATGCGCCGGGGAACAAGTGGGACTTGGGTAGTTCCTTTTTGCCCTGGGGCTGGGGTTCATGGACCCTAGGGTGGCCTGAGCAGTTGCTGGGTTGTGAGTGTTTATCAAGAAAGTATGGAAGGCAGCTTGCATGGCCTTTGGTGTCATAAGAGTTAGTGGAGGAGGAGGAGCTAGGATGCCAACTGCACCTTAGGCTTGTAGATTTTAGGGAAGGTGAGTCGGAAGGCCCCCTACAGCTAGGCGGTCTTGTCTCTCCTCCTCCCTTCTTTACCTTCTATTGGTGCTTTGTATTGAGTCCTCAATGGTCGAGTCATCCCGAAAGCATGACAGAGTCTGTGATTGACCTCGGGCCCCAGACTCATATTGGCCTTCCTCCATATTCTTCCCAAGGCGACGGGAGAGGTGGTCACGGAGTTCCCTATTTCTAGGTCCCCCACCTTGGCTGAGCCTATTGAACACTAATGCTTGAAGTTGGTTGCCTGCTAAAGCTGCTCTTTGCTTAGAGCCTTCTGCTCCCAAGTGGCGAGTCACCATTGGGGCTAATATGTTTTCTTCTGAAGCTTTGGGCCTGGTCGACCCTCCCCCTCTAGGAGGACTTGGGATTGACAGGGCTTGACCTCCACCTTGAGCTGTAGCAAATTAGCTGCAGGGAAGGAGTGATTGGTGGAAGAATGGGAAACAGTGTTTATGGGAAAGCTCCTCTACTGGCTGTTAAGTAGATTGCCATCATTGCTCCCGTAAAATGGGTTGACATGGCATTGACCATCTCAGGGGTCATAAGAGCCACCACAGGAGTTGGCGGCTATTGGGTGGCATTCAAGGCTTGGGAGGTGCCAGCAGAACTTGTCAAGTCATTGACCCTCTTTTTCTCCATCTCTAGTCTGAGGTCCCCTTGGTGGGCAGAGGCAGAAGAAATGTCTGCTCTAATGGTCATGCTTCGCTTAGAGTGGCGACTGTCTCTGCTCTTATGAGAGGTAGCGGCCATTTGCTGGTCAGGGATGGCAACACCCTTCCCATGTCTCTTTTCTCCATCCATATTCATTTTGGCAGTAGGATAACGTGGGCTTTCAACACGTTCCTGGCAATGGAACCAATTGGTTTAACTATTTTTTCCAAGTCCAAATCAGGTCTCAGTGCGACGTCATATGGTCTTCTTCTAATTTAGTCAAGGTTCTATACTTAGTAGGTTTTCAGTCAAATTCGTAGTCCAAGTCACTTATACTTTAATCCTTTCTAAGGTCCAACTTCAACTGATGATCACTTCTAGCTGGTATCGGAACCTCTTCCTAACATCTGCCTATAGCTGGAATCTCCCTATAGCTGAAATCTGACTATAGTTGGGATCTGACTATAGCTGATTCTGTCTATAACTGATTCTGCCTATAGTTGAAATATGCCTATAGTTGATCTTGCCTATAGCTGAAATCTGACTATAGCTGATTCTGCCTATAGTTGATCTTGTCTAAAGTTGAAATCTAACTATAGCTAATTTTGCCTATAGCTTAAATCTGACTATAGCTGAGATCGAACTATAGCTAAAATCCGCCTATAGCTGGTATTCGTCTATAGCTGGTGCCTGCGCGAGAAGCACACCGCCAAGTTGAGTCCCGGATGTGTGTCCAGGAAACAACCTCTGGCGTGAGAATTAGTTCTCCACACAAACATATTTAATTTATGGAAATGTGAATCGAATCTCCAAAGTTCATTCAAATGATGAAGAACACTTGAAGATTGATATAAACACTTGAAGAACACTTAAGAACACTTAAGAACACTTGAGAGAGTTTTGAGTTCTAGAGAGTAAGTGCTCAAATTGTAGAGTGACTGACCTTTTTTCTGTGGGTTGAGGGTCCTATTTGTAGGCCTCAAACTTACTTTCCTTTGGGGACCCCTAGTTGGTTGGCATGAGAGGTATGGACAGGTTTAGGGGAAGGTAGTCTCCATTGGATGAGTGTTACCTCCATAGGTGGAAGATGGTTGCTTGGGGGGTATGGACGTTCATAGGTGGAGACACGCCTCCACTTAAAAGAGATGTCCATGGAATGACAAATGCCTTTTCAGAGCGTCTCCACGCATAGAAACCGAGATCATGAGAGAGCACGCGCGGAGGGCGTCCACGTCTGCATATGTGTGTAGCTCCGTACGGTCGGAGGTATCCATGAATAAAGATGTCCATAGGCGGAGGTGTATTCAGATGGAAGTATATTTAGATGGAGATATATTCATAGGAGGTATGTTCATATGGAGGTATATTCAAAGAGATGTATATTCAAATAGAGGTATATTCGGATGAAGGTATATTTGGATGGATTGACCACTTCTTCATCTGACTAAACATGCCACGTGTCGATCTCTCATAGGTAAAGTTATTTCCAATTTTTTATGGTGAATCAACCACCCATAATAAAAAAATGCAAATAAGCAAGCAAACTAGTGTTTATAAATAAGCATGCAATTAATGAATTGTAGAAGATTTGAGAAGCAATCAAATTCGTACCTTCAAACTTTCTTATGAATATGTAGCAAACTTAAATTGCTCATCCATTGCTTCAATTGGCAATTCTAAATATAAACATTGTTGCAAAGAATTATTCGACGTATTGATTATTTGACAAATAACAAAACAAATAACAATTAACAAATTTATCTCGTTATGCAATAAATTCTTCCATGCCCACTATTGGGTAGGGCTCGACAATTGACGAATCCAATCTTGACCATATATCAAAGTTTGTGCCGTCTTTTTGGAGAAAAAAGCAACATAAACTTAGGCAATGACTAATTAATTTGAAATAAATAATTATAAAAGCTATTACATTAACTTCGGAAGAAAGAAACTTCGAAATGAATCTAGATGACTCCCCCCAACACTAAATGCAGACTCCAAAGCAACTATAAAAACTGGCATAACTAATATATCGCGTATCATCCGTGCAAGAATAGAAAAACTATGAGAATGCAATTTCCACCAAAGCAAGATATCCTTGAAACGGTTATCCTCAATGTCTTCATTCGAATACCGATCGAGACCGGATCTCATAAAACTAGATATCCCTGAACTATTTCTTTATATCCTAGTTTCTTGCTCAATTGCTAACAACCACCACTCATTTGCTTCAACATCTTGGGGATGAATAGTAGGAACCTCTTCGGGAGTTGGTGATAACATAAATATTTGATTGAACTCTTAAAACAATTCATGTATACCTTCTTTCACATTTCCAATCATTATACTCGACCTATGTTTTTCCATTTCAAGCTATTGAGTGACACTTTGGCATCTACCATCTTCATTTTCGGATCAAAAACAATAACAATGCACACAAGCATGTTCATCTTTTCCACATTACCCCAATATTTATCAAACTTTTCTCTCATTTTACTAGCCATTTTCTTCAATTCATAATCATATTTTAACTAATCAATTTAATTATGAAATACTCACAAGTGATATCAAATAAAGTTGTATTGCAAGTCACGTGGGATGTAGCAGACACTTTATTTGTCAAGTTATAAAACTTTTTCATGATAGTGAACAATAATGTCATAGTTGCCCAATCTTCATCCTAGGGAGAACCTTAATCCACATCATTATCATTTTTCTCAAGAGCATCGAAATTAGTAAGAAACTTAATTCTATCAAATACAAACTTGTATTTCAAAGATGTATCTAACATTAAATATGTGAAAATCCACTGTTTAGGCACCTCAAGACTTAATGACAACTTCCAATAAATTTTCAAAATGTCAACACATTGTTTAAAAGATTTCAGCATTTGAGAAGAATTATTCTCATGCTTCATTACATTTCAAACTTTACTTACTGAATTCTTATACTCCTTCAAGTCATCCCATACAATAAAATTGAAGATATGTGCAATGCATCTCATGTGTAAATATTTCACATCACTAACCCAACCTTTACTAGTTATCATCTTTATCATATAATTGCAAGCTACATCATTGGAGCTAGCATTATCAACAGGGACGTCTCAAGTATTTCAAGGGCCTTGTGTGAAAAACGAAATTTGGGTCCCTAAATTTTTTAAATCATAATCTATCGTAACTAATGAAAATAAACTCGATCAGTTCATCAAAATTATTCAGTCAGTCACATATATAAACCGTAATTTATTAAATGTTAAACTTAAGAATAAAAAAATAACATGAATACAATATTTGATTCATTGGGACACAATAAAAGTAACAATTTTTTTTTATAGACTATGGATATTTAAGAACTGAACCATCATATGCAATTTTTTATTTTCAAGAACCGCAACCAATTGAAGTTTACAATTAAACCATACTAAATCAATTCAGTTAATAATCAATTATTTTTTATTTTATTTCTCTACTGACCTAATATAAAAAAAGGTTGAGTTAAACACAAAGCCACAAACGCTAATTGAGCTAAGTGTCACAGACCGAGTGAACGTGACACAAAAATTCCATCTGGACGACAAAAAGGGAACACATGCAAGACTTTTACATGTGACTATCATGTGCAAAATGGACAACATTCATGAGAGCCCAAAAATGCAAGTCCAAGCTCAAACCTTCCAAAGCCCAACCCAAAAGTATTTCCTACATATTGTGGAAGTTTCTAGAATTGTTGGGAAGAATTCATAACTTCTTAGAGTTTGTAAGGTTTTCTAGAGGTACAATCTCAACCGTAGATTGCAGTATATTGTAATATTGTACTTTAGATCCTAGCCATCAATTTTGTAAGTCTTTTAGTATAAACAGGTGAAGGCTTCATTTTCCCAAACCATACCCTACATTGTAAATATATCTTGTGTGAAATAAACCTTCATTTGAGTAATTCAATCATACTTTCTTTAATCTCAATCTTATTACAGCTTATAACCGCAGCTAATAACTGTAGTTAAAAGTTCAAAACGTTGTAGTGACCTCCTGACATTTAGGGGGCCCTGTGCGATCGCTCACTTTGCAAACCTTAATAGTCGGCCCTGATTATCAACTGTGACCATAAAAAATTTACCGTCTAGCCTCCAAGGAAGCAAGCATTATACAATATATTTATCTATTTGCTAACCTTTATGACCAAATATTTAACAAAAATTGGGTAATATTTTTTTGCAATTTCCAATCATTGTTTATAAAGTGATCAGTTAGAGACATATAGTTTACTTTTTGACATGAACTCCAACTATCAGTGGTGACACAATGTCTTTGACAATAGTTTTGGAGGAATAACTTCAACATATATATTTCCTTCAAATACAATTGATAACAAGTCTGACGAATAGTACTACAAGATGACTTTTTAAAATTAGAACATGCAATACTCACTAAATGCCCTATGTAATCTTTTCTACATTTCTAAATGGAAACTCATCACCAATTATCATATATGATATTGCTTCCTTAACATGTTTAGGATTCATCACTCATGTTTGCAATCTCTTTTTTCACTCCCCTCCACATGTTGCCAAACTATTTCTGATTGTATTCCAGTTTCAATACAAGTAAGTGTAATATTCATTGGACACTTTGATGCACGATTTTTAATGTTCATTCCTACCAGATTAGAATTTAAAGCAATAGTTTTTTTTTTTTTTTTGCATAACTTACATTCAGCTCTCTTTACGCGTGATTTGGTCTTGTACTCCTTGAATGTGTTCCAATACTTTGCCCTCTTTTTGCTCACCAAGTATTTACGCTCGTCTTTAATTAGGTCATCCAAAACATTAGATGAGGACATCAATGTTGCTTTCATCTTGTTACCAACATCTTAGACCACTTCATTTTTGCTAGTAAGATCCACTGGTCTATTAGTAGGAAGAGGCATGTGGAAGAAGTGTTACAATAAATCCATACATATGTATGTTAAACTTAGTGACACTAGAAGATGCCACATCACCAAGTTTAACATTTCTAACTCGAGACTTTTCATATCTTATAGGTTACAAAAAGGCACCCTATTAACTAATAACAATAGATATTAGTTTTAGATATGACAATAACTAATGTACATAAGTTATAGCAACATGTTTATATAAGAGCTGCAACCTCAATGAGTTTTCAATTTTTTCAATGTGGGATTCCTACACAACTTTCAAAATTTTATATACTAATTATTCATTTCATGATTTCCTCTCCTTTTGTTCTCCAAGCTTCTATTGTTGTGGTGGAGGCGTTGGAGATGCGAGTGGAGTCTAATCAATGTCATTTTCGATCCTTACACAATTCTAATACAAATGTATATGCATAGATTTCAATATTAATTTTCGGTTTTTGGTCGTGAATTTTACTTTTTCGTTGATGGTTTGATCGCAATTTGATTATGAGTTATTTGATATTTTCGAGAATCATGAAGTTTTGTGTTGTAAACATGATGTTTTTTTCTAGGACATTACATGAACTTTGATGGGGTTGACTAACACCCTTACTTTACCATTTGTAATTTTTTTTATGTGTAAATTTTTGGTTGCTAATCCATACATGCAGCTTCTTGCCATGTATATTTCATGTATGCCACATGGCAGTTTGACATTGGTTAAAACCTAATTTAATTAAGAAAAAATATTAACATTCGGGTCAAAACAATGGATATTAGATATCCAGATTCCATTGTAAGCAGATTTGGTGAATTAACAAACTTTGTATTGATTACATAACT
>JAYMTA010004833.1:0-12155 GCA_036897625.1 Pelargonium cotyledonis
ATGTCTCTCTCCGCCACCAAGCTCGCCCCTCTCTTCGCCGGCACCGCCCCCAGATCTCCCGATTCTCTCAACTCCTCCTCCTCTTTCCTTGGATCTACTCGCAACCTCCGCCCCCTCCATTCCTCTGCTTCTCCTCCCCAATTCAATGCCGCCCGCCGATCCACCGTCGTCGCCGTCTCCTCCGACGTCGTCAAGGAGACCACCAAGCTCAAATCCAAATCCAATCTGGTAATTCGCTATTCCACTCTTTCAGATTTGAATATTCATTTCAATTCTCTGACTCTGCATTTCTGAGTATCCGCCAGCTGGGATTTCGTATTATTGGACTCGATTAAGCTAATGCAGCCTACTTAGTTCTCTTCATTTCTGCTTTGTTACTGTTCTGGAGATGAAAGTATCAATATTTTCAATTCTCTTTGATGTTTTTTTTTAACAATTTAACTTGGTAGTGGAATTTAGGATTTGTTTGTCTCATGTGTCTAATTAGTTTTCAGATATGATGCAAGTAGATTTTTTTTTAATGAACTGAGGTTTTATTTGTTGCTTTGGGTTATTTGTATATGCAGCTGATCACCAAAGAGGAAGGCTTGGTTCTGTATGAGGACATGATATTGGGCCGGTTTTTTGAGGACATGTGTGCCCAGATGTATTACAGAGGCAAGATGTTTGGTTTTGTTCACCTTTACAATGGCCAAGAAGCTGTGTCAACTGGGTTCATCAAGCTTTTGAAGCAGGAAGATTCTGTGGTCAGCACCTATCGGGATCACGTACACGCCCTGAGTAAAGGGGTTCCTGCTCGAGCTGTGATGAGTGAGCTCTTTGGAAAAACAACTGGGTGTTGCCGAGGCCAAGGCGGGTCCATGCACATGTTCTCCAAAGAGCACAATGTGCTTGGTGGATTTGCGTTTATTGGCGAGGGAATTCCGATTGCAACAGGTGCAGCATTCACTTCTAAGTATAAGAGGGAGGTATTGAAGGAAGCTGATTGTGATCACGTGACATTGGCATTTTTTGGGGATGGCACTGCCAACAATGGGCAGTTCTTTGAGTGTTTAAACATGGCAGCACTGTATAAGTTGCCCATTGTGTTTGTTGTGGAGAACAATTTGTGGGCAATTGGAATGTCCCACTTGAGGGCAACTTCAGATCCAGAGATTTGGAAGAAGGGACCAGCATTTGGGATGCCGGGGGTTCATGTGGATGGTATGGATGTTTTGAAGGTCAGAGAGGTTGCTAAGGAGGCAGTTATGAGGGCAAGGAGAGGAGAGGGACCAACATTGGTGGAATGTGAAACATACAGGTTCAGAGGACACTCACTGGCTGATCCTGATGAGCTCCGTGACCCAGGTTAGAGCCTAATCTTCTTTTTATTGTGGATATTCGCTTTTAACCTTACTTACCAACTAACATAGTGAGCCACCCCAATTCTTCTACAAAGGATTATGTATGGTCAATATTGAAACTGTCCCTTTTTTGTGTGTGCTCATTTTGTCTGTTGATATCTAATTTCAATTATTTCCTATTCCTACCTCATTGAATTATATTTCTCCTATTGCTAGTCAGTAGTTTCATTTATTTAGGCCCAAGTTTTGTCATGGTGACATATCTATTTTCTGTATCTATCCAGTTATACTGATATCAACCTCCCTGGTTAGGTGCACTGTGAGAAATCGTTCATATACACACACATTTGAGCTTTATACATAGTTATTAATCCAGTCATGAAGGTCTTAGAAAGCTTCCTTATTCAAAATATGTCTACTGCCCTGCTCATTTAGCATCATTATAGGCCTAGTTCTTATGACCAAACCAAGAGTGTTTGTTTCCTAGGTTTCTTAAGACATGTATATTTTTTAGTTGATTAGGCTCATTGTTCATCTTTAAGATGGTTGTGGCTTTTTCCTGTTTTTATTTGCTGCTTTACTGGATGTATATTTCATAAAAGATATGGCCCTAGTAAAAGTAAAAAAAAAAAAAATTTTAATTTAAAACTGGGCAATTATACCAAATCCTGGATGCACTGTCAAAGACTTGTGTTGGTGAATTAGTGCTAAACTGCTTGGTTATGCATCATTATCTCCATTCTTCATTAAAAATACATAACCCTCTTTTGGTTTTGTTCTTTTATCTTTAGTATATATGCTTGAAATGAAAACTAGCTTTTTTGTCAAACCTCCTCAAGTTATTACCTTGATTCCATTTGTGCCATCTCAGATAGCAACTAATCATGCCCAAATCTGTGAACCTTTAAATTATTTGGAATATCAATAAAACTCCACTCCAACTGAACTGTAATGTACACATGTGCTTCTAATAATCCAGAGTTAGAGATTACCGTACTTTCTTGTGTTTTCATATATATAATTAAAAAGCATATAGTAGGTGAGACAATGCTGCAGTAAAATAAATGATGATCATGAGGAATACATGTCATAGGTTATAGGTAGCATTAGGGATAATGTATATTCACCTGAAACTTTGGTTGTGTAATTGCAGCTGAGAAGGCACATTATGCTGCTAGAGATCCAATTGCTGCTTTGAAGAAATACATGATTGAGAACAAGCTAGCAAATGAAGGTGAGTTGAAGGCAATTGAGAAGAAGATAGATGAGGTTGTTGAAGAAGCTGTTGAGTTTGCAGATGCTAGCCCTCATCCCGACCGTAGCCAGCTACTTGAGAATGTGTTTGCAGATCCGAAAGGATTTGGAATTGGACCTGATGGGCGGTACAGATGTGAGGATCCTAAATTCACTCAAGGAACTGCCCATGTCTAGGAAACTCAACTTCAGAGATTAAATACTTGGCATTCACTTGTTTGTGGCACTATCACTTGTTCACTTATTTATGTGTATCACAGCATTGTAAGCAGATATGTTTTTGAGATTGTGTTTCCTATTATCAATTTTGGCTTTGCCCCATCATGCAAGTTTTCTGTTTCATTAGACAGGGCTGCCCCAAAAGGATGCTTTCTTTCAAGTCATGGACATATTTTTGCATTTATAGAAGTCATTAAATTGCAAGATATACTCTTTGGAGATCAGATCAATCAACTGTGATTGCATGGATGTGAAATCTGTTCATTAACTTTTGGGCTTATTTGGGTTCAATTTTAGTTTGGGTTGCAGTTTTGAAAAGGATAATTTGTAACAAGTCCAATACATAGCCTGATGTTTATAAAAGCCCAAAATGTTTTATTTTGTACATCTTTAGTTCTATCACATCCTCACCAATACCATTTCTATTTTACTTTTACGACTCATATTTTGCATTTCACCTAGCTAATGCATTGGTTATAAGACCAAAACAATAAATAATATCAATCATTTCATATTTATTGAAAATTAAAAATAATAAAACCAAGTGGACATTCTTTTATATGATTTAATCTCAATGTGCAACGATACAATGTAACACAAATAAATCATAAGTCATATCTAGTCGATCTAACTTAAGAATATTAAAAGAATTTAGCCATGAACAAAATCAAACTTTCACACAACACTTCAAATCATTTAAACACACGCTACTTTCGATTCAAATTAAATTTTTGTTTCAAAATAAATGTTATTTTCT
Organism: Pelargonium cotyledonis; assembly: GCA_036897625.1. Classification (NCBI taxonomy): domain Eukaryota; kingdom Viridiplantae; phylum Streptophyta; class Magnoliopsida; order Geraniales; family Geraniaceae; genus Pelargonium; species Pelargonium cotyledonis. Next base: position 3,574 of record JAYMTA010004833.1, read on the forward strand.
ATTTTATCATATATACACACGTGATTTTTTTATATTGTCCTTTGTCATAATAACTTTCATATGAAAGATAATTGACCAGGCGAGTTGTGTGTCTTTATTTAGGAGTAAGAAAGTCATTTAACATTTTTTCTTAATATTAGTGAAAAACTTAAAAATGACATTGTATTAGTTAAAAATAAGTTAATATCTACTTCTACGCGACCCAAACCAAACCAAACATGAAACTAATTTAAAGATGCAGAAAAAGAGAAAAAAAAAACATAAACTAAAATGGACAAGAGTTTATTGTATATTTTTCAGTCATTGATGGACACAACTAATATATATGATACAAACTCTTAATTTTTGTATTGAAACACATGCATGAGCTCCAAGTCCAGCCACATCATTCCATGCTTCGCTGACGTGGGATCCGGCGCAAGAGCCGAACCATCCCATCCCAACACGTGTTCTTTCCAGTGGGTCCCAATCCGGACAATCTCAACCACAGCCATCAAGTCCCGTCCCCACACGCAGATCATAGACATTGGCTCTAATCACGCCACGTCATCCTACGAACGGCAAGCCAATGGCGGCCCAAGTTTCGATTGTCAGATATTTATCGCGCGTTTCGCGGCTGCCAATGATGTTTGTTTCGGCTCTATAGTAATCACTAATCAAGTATTTTCAGATATTTGTGTTTTTTTATTAATTTCTTTAAAGACAGAGCTTCCAATTTTTCTTCATTTCTTCATCTCCTCCTGTGAAAATCAAACTTTTCTGTTGTTGAATCTTGAGGGATTTGTGAATCAGTGGTTGCATTTTTTCAATGGGAGAGATGGTGGTTGTGAGCTGTAGTGAAGAGGTGGCGGAGAGGGAGAGCCGGAGAAAGCGGCAGAGAACCGAAAAGCAAGATGGGTCTCCGGCGCCGGCGGTGGTGCTGAGGGTGCTGCTTGTGGAGGCCGATGATTCCACTCGACAGATTATCGCCGCCCTTCTTCGGAAATGCAGCTACAAAGGTTGTTTATTCTTTCATGCTTGTTATGTGTTCGATGAATTGTCTCTGTGGTTGGGTTTGTCGATCGTTTCTGCTTTGTGGCCATTTCTGTGGAAATTTTAAGTAATTCTAGATCTCCCATCTAGCTGCTACAGCTGTATAAGCTTTCAATTTTGTTTATAAATATAGCTTTAGGTCATAATGATCACGGAGAATATCAATTCCCATATTATATGTAAAATACAAGGTCCGTGTCTGAAGATTCCTGTTAATGTATCCCTCGTCCAAAGAATATAAAGTCTGTCACCCCTTGATATACATGCTGGCGTTGAAGATATCAAGTTTAATCTGGTATCATAACTGGTTCTGTTATGTTTGCTGAAGTTTTAGTTTTTGTCCCTCACCTGCTATTGTTTGCTACTTGTAACCTGCTAGTTAACACCATAGCTTTATTGACATCTTGCTAGCTATAAAAATTGAAACCTTGAAAGTCTGACTTAAGTCAATTTTTTATTTCAAAAACTCAAATAAGTATACTTGTTCATATGATGTCTTCAAAATGCCAGTAACTAAAATGAGTGTAACAGATCATTCATCAGTTTTTGAAACTAAAATGATTTTATTCTGTTCTCACAGTTACGGCAGTTCCCGATGGGTTGAAGGCATGGGAAATTTTGAAGGGAAAACCTCACAACATAGACCTTGTATTGACTGAAGTGGAGTTGCCATCTATATCAGGATTTGCACTTCTCACTTTAGTAATGGAGCATGATGTTTGCAAAAACATTCCTGTTATAAGTATGTACTTTTGCTAAGCTTTTTTTTGTTATTTTTGTTGCTGTTTATCTTGGGTATGAAGCTAAATACATCTTTAACCCATACAGTGATGTCCTTGGATGATTCAATTAGCATGGTACTAAAATGCGTGCTGAAAGGTGCAGCTGACTTTCTCATTAAGCCTGTGAGGAAGAATGAGCTGAGGAACCTATGGCAGCATGTATGGAGGAGACACACTGTATGTTTCATCTTTTCCTTTTTGCCTTTCGCTATATTGGGTGGATATTTCCTATATCTTTGCTTGATGTTAGCATACAGCTTTTCATGAAAATGCATCATTTTCACTTTTCTTTATCAGGTAACTGGCGCATATATTCCCCAAAACTCAACTGTTATCCAGAAAAACGTTGAAGCTGATAGTGAGAAGAACACAGCAAGCAATCATTCAAGTGTTCATGTGATTTCTTCTGAAAAGGAAGTGAAAGGAAGTGATTCCCAAGTAAGTAGTATCTTATCTAGTAGTCTTATTCTTAAGGATGTAAAGCGCAACTTTGCTTAAACAATTTAATCGTGTATAAATGTCAAATTAATAATTCTGTTATATCTGCAATTCCTTTCAAACTAGCTAAGAATCAACTGATTCTTATTTGACTCTGGCTGTATAATTAACATGGAAGACAAGGACATCTTGGAGTTATTATGCTAACGATCCATAATATTGATATGCATTTGAGTAACCGCTTATAGCATGAGGAGCATTTCTTGTTCTAGTTCTAGATTAAGTTGGTTTCATGAACATGTTTTACCTTTTCTTATGCAGAGTTCTTGTACAACACCTTTTTTGGAAGCTGAGAATGCATATGTGCAAAATATTCGGGGTCTTCCACTGTCAAAATCCAAGAGCGACTCTGACATAGAGAAGCAGAAGTGTGCTAAACTGTCTAATGAAACGGTTCTTTCAGAGAGTGAAACTATAGGTGCGTCACATACTATTGAAACTCTCTGTGTGTGTAAGATTTTTATAATTGAGGTCATCTAACAACATATTTGTTCCAGAGAAGTCAAGTAAATTTGGATCGAAGTTTACAGCATCCTTCAACGAAAATTATAGCTCCATTGCTTCGAGATTGGAAGAGGACCATGTATGTGCTGAAGCGGTGACTCACTTCGAAAGCGTGGGGTCTGAGAGTGCAGGAAGTGGAAATATCATAAGTGAGATTAACGGTCACAATAATGTAGTGGACGAACCTTCGAGTGGGGTAATTGACTTCATTGGAACATTTGATAATCACCCATTATCCAGTCATGTGCACTCTTGTTGCATCAACAGTCACACGACCAAATTTGGATGCCTTCCACAATTGGAACTTTCATTAAGAAGATTTTGTCCCAGCAGCTTAAAGGACGATGAAGCTGATGAAAGACATACATTAAATCATTCTAATGCTTCTCCCTTTTCACCGTGAGTTTGCTGTTCTTCTCAGTGTTCAATTTACCATCATTAGAAGGGATAAGCTAAAATGTAGATACTATATGGCTTGTGGTCTAATATATAGTCCATTCAAGAAGGAAGAGATCCAGTTATCTTGTTTAATTTTATTTTGTTTCTGCCTCTTCTTGTAGTTGTACTGAGATGAAGGAGGGTACAGATGAAATCCTTGATCTATTGTCCAATCACGACTCTAAAAATGTGGCTGCTGCTTTCCCTCAACATGATGCCACATTGGGTAACAATCAAGAGAGTTCAACCTCTCTATTAAATGGTCAATCTGGGCTAGAAGAAATATCATTTTCAAGACCTCAACTTGGGATTGCACGATATGGCCATCTTTTCCCATCTGTATTTCATACAAAATCTGATCATATTGGGTCAGCATGGAGCCCCAAATCATCCTGCCAGCAGGATCAGTCTCCCTCAGTTCAGACCAATACCGCAGCTAACAACAGCGCGAAGCAAGGTTACTACTGGTGTGATGAATCTTGTGCTGACCAAATTGTGAATGAGAAGAATAGTTTGGAAGGCATGGAGATATTAAGACGTGATTTCCCAGCTGCTGGTAAGAGCTGTAGTAGTGGTTTATGTAATGGTGTTGTGACCCAACTTAATAGCAGTAGTGGGTATGGGAGCAATATTTCTAGTCCAAGTGATGGAGCTACAGCTACTGCTCCTTTAGTTGACAGAGCCAATGCCCCTGAGAGTTCACATGATGATGGTCTCACTAGTCAACAAGATGGCTTAAGAGGGCCGGGATCTCATAGTCATCGCACCAGCCAGAGGGAAGCAGCTCTAACGAAATTCCGACTGAAGCGCAAAGATAGATGCTTTGAGAAAAAGGTATGGCTCTTGACTTCATCGTTTTGTACTTCCAGTTGCATGTACAAACACAATTTCACAGTATGCCTAACCATTCCGAGCTTGATATCATTTGAAACTTGTGGTCAGGTTCGATATCAAAGCCGGAAGAGACTGGCAGAGCAGCGCCCTCGAGTGAAGGGACAATTTGTTCGCCAACTACAAACATTGGTAGCTGCTGCAGATGGTTGTGCTCAAGAATCATAACCCATGATATCCTTGCGTGTGTGCTGCTTTTTTCAGCTATTGTATGATGTGCCTCTTACTGAAATTTTTGTATGTACTTGCTGGTCCATAAAAATCAAGCTAGTGTTGTAAATTGAGTTCTTTTTCTTTTTTCCTCTGTTTCTGATGAACAGAGTTTCATCCCAGAAAGTGATTTGTCATCGTGATTTTGCAATGGGCTGCTCTAGTAAAACTAGTAGGAGTATGTTTCAATGAAATATACAGTAGCTAAATTAGAAGACAAGTTGGATAAATATTTATCTGTACATTTGATTGATTAAAGTTCATATTTTTTTTTTTTTTGTTTTATAAAAAGCCCTTCATTCAAAGGAAAGCATCAGGGAGGCAAAGAGATCCGGATCTCATCCCTGGCAGAAATGTTAATACAATCAAAAACCTCAAAGAATTGTGATTTATCCCTGCACTCAATAATCAAGGCTTTCAAAGAGTGAGAATTAGTATCAATCTTATAGAAAAGATTAGCAACTAAATCAGCATCAAATTCAAATTGCAATGCCTAAATCCAGAGCATCTTTAAAAGCTCTAATCTCAGCCCAACCCACAAAATTACAACACCCCCTTTGAATCCCTGGCAACAGAGCCAGTACTGCACAATCCAGGATTTAGGCTTGTTTGTTGTGTCATAGAAGATTGTAATTTTGATGAGTGATGGGGTTGAGAAATGTGTGTGGGCTGGCTCAAGTCCTTGTTAGGAGCTGAGTGGACCAATGTCAGCCCAAAAGTCTGGATAATTGGATATACACAATATATTTACTATTAAGCCCACTCTTCCTTAAATATATCAAATGGACCATGGGGTTTCAGAATAAGATGGGCCTTTTAATGAGGTGAAAGACACGTTCCAGTTTCTAAAATTTCAACGTGACGGCAATGGCCAGTGTTTCTCATTTTAACACTGTGGGAAGTCACCATGTTAATTGTTAGTTCTCTCCTTAACTTTATATATTTTACCTCATACCGTTGTTAACGAGACTCAGGGCCGGCTCTTAGGGGGTGTGCAATGTGGGAGTTCGCACAGGCCCCTCAAAGCAAGGGTCCTCACAACTTTTTCTAGTTTTTAGCTGCAATTTTTAGCTGCGGTTGATACTGCAATAATAATTTTCTTAACGTTTAAAATTAATTCATTTCCTAACTACAACTTAAAAATTATAAGCGGCCTTCGCAAAACTTGGCTCTTTTTGTTTAATTCAACTATTTTATATTATTTTTATTTATTTACGATTTAAAAATTTTGGAGAGCCAAATATTAATTTTGGCATCGGACTCTCAAAATTCTTGAGACGTCCTGATGAGACTCAAACATGAGATCTAAAACAAAAAAATTCAAAGTGCATGAATAAATTGAATCTTTCACTTAAACTTTAATAATCCAATAAACAGATTGAATCTTTCACTTAAACTTTAAAAACAAGGTACTAAAGTGAATGTTTTGTAAAAGAAAAAAAACGGCTGCAAGGAAGGAGCAAAAACATTGAATTCAACGGTGCCACGTCAGCACTATCCTGATGATGCAATGAGTGGCTCTCCATCTCCATACTTGGAGCACCTGATCTCCACATTCCCCAGTTATCACTCAATCCCCTCCCTCCTCCAACCAAACCCAGAAAAAATAATCCAATTTATTTATCAAAATAAAATAAAAAAGTAGAAATAAACCAATATCAACACATATTGCTACACCCAAAAAAACACAGTAAACAGGTGTAGCAGGAGAGATCTGAGTAGCTAATAGCTAATAATTAAAGTCATGGCCTCAACCTCCTCAGTCTCATCAGCTCTCTCCATCTCCTCCTCCTCCTCCTCCTCTTCAACTCTTGTTGATGCCAAGCCTCCACTTTCATCAACAACCCAATGTGTCTCTCTCCCATCTCTGCCTCCCCCATCCAAGGCCTCTTTTGCTTATTGTCAGTACTCATCAGTAATTTGATGACACTACTAATTATATATATCAACATTTGACATCTATATATATATATATATATATTGATCGATGCTCCGTTTTCGGGGTTTCAGGTCGCAAGATTGCTCGTAATGTTCTGACCAGGACCACTGCAAGGGACGCACCAGCAGCTACTGAAATTGCAGAAACTGAGCTCCCTGACATTTTCAAGACCGTTCAAGAAGCTGTAAGCAACTTTCTTGTAATTCGGGTGGTTTTTCTTGATTCTTGATTAATCAAGAATTGATCTTTGCTTGGTTTGACATGAATATATACAGTGGGACAAGCTTGAGGACAAATATGCGGTGAGCTCGCTGGCTGTGGCTGGCGCGGTCGCTCTTTGGGGCTCAGCTGGGATGATCTCGGTGAGTTTTTCGGATTTCGTAATTTTCTGTTCTATACGGCCCAACACGCGGTTGACATTTTTAAACCGTTTTACCACACCTACATTAATTTCATTCGAGGGTAAGTCATAGTTAAAACTCATCCTTCTCTCCGGAGGTGTGTTGAGCCGCAATCGCTCTTCCCACTTACGCATCATGTGTTGCCAATTGCGCCTCTCCCTTAATTTTGTAATTTTGATTAACTTAAAATGTCAAGAGTTTTCTAAGAGATTGTATTGTTTGTTGGTAATGATAGGCAATTGATAGGCTTCCTCTAGTTCCTGGTGCTCTTGAGCTTGTAGGAATTGGCTACACTGGGGTATGTACAATTTATGCTCTCAAGGTATTGGATTAAATGACTCAAAGACAAAGTTTTGCTTATCATTCTTGTTGTTTTCCTATGATCCATTGTTGCAGTGGTTTGCTTACAAGAATTTAGTTTTCAAACCAGAAAGGTAATTAGCAACTACATTATTTATCAATCAATTAATTAAGAAAGTGGTTATCAATTACAATAATCTAATTGTTTGAGAATTCATATGATAAACAGGGAAGCTCTGTTTAGCAAGATCAAGGAGACATACAAGGATATAATTGGAAGCAGCTAAAGGGGTTAATATGTTGGTGTTCACATCTTTAAAATAAATTGCAGCAATTGTACTGGGAGTAGTTATCAAAATGCTGTATTTTGTTCATATACATTTTTCTAACAAGAGTGAATTTAAATCATTGAGTTCTTGAGTAGGATCCACTTTCGCGATAGACATTTTTAAACCATTTGACCATACCTACACTAATACACATTCGAGGCTTGGTCACAGAGTTAACGATTTTTCACCTCTCCCTCACAGATGTGTTGAGTGGGGATCGAACTCAAGAGCTCTTCTCACTCACGCAACACCAACTGCGCCACACCCAGTGGGTAATTCTGCATTTTTCTTCTTCACATAAATATAACCATTCCTAATTGTGTTTATAACACTAATTTAATTGTAGTGTTAATTTAGAAAGCTAGCTACTTAAACAAATTAATTAACATTGTCTAGACCTTGCAATATGTTTAATTACTTAATATTTAGTATAACCATTACAAAATTTCTTAAATTACGGTCGTTTTTAAAAAATAGTATGCACCATCTTCTTTCGGAAAACTTGAGAAAACGGAAGATATTGGAACAATGAGCCTGATATTTACAATATGGGACTAGCTCTCCTCTTTATTTCACAAACTCTTTACATAAAATTATAGTTTTTTTTTTCTCATTTAGAGCAATTTAAGTGTTAATTGAATTCCATACATTTTAAATGATGAAAACTAGTGGATTCCAGCAATTTGAAAGCTCATTCACATCCTTATACTTTACTTGAATTATTAAATTTGGGATAAAGGTTTTTTTTATACTCAAATTTTCGCCGAATACTGAATTTGGTACCCAGACTTTTATTTTGCCTAATTTAGTACACAGACTCTTATTACATACTCAATTGAGTACCCACACTATTATTTTATACCCGATGTGATGTCTGCCGTTATCTCCCGTCAATTTGGCCGTTAAGTGGCGCTGACGTAGACATTTCTCTGCCTTGGTGGACGCTGATGTGGACGTTTTCGCTGCTGAGGTGTATATTATTATTTATTTTATAAAAATATTATTATTATTTGTTTATTAAGAAAATAAAAGATAAAAAACTCCACAAACCCACACATCAGTCGACTCTCGACTGTTCTTCTTCTCTCCTTCTTCGGTCGCACCACCCTCAACACCTCCGCCCCACTCTCGCCGCCCTCAACTGAAGAAGCACCACCGTCACGGATCCAAAACGGGATCAGATCGCCACTGCCGGAGGTGGCGACGGCGGCAAAACGGACTCAGATATGTTCGTCGAGGCTCCGCATCCACCACCGCC
>JAYMTA010004834.1:0-12150 GCA_036897625.1 Pelargonium cotyledonis
TTTTAAATTAATAAAAATTGGATATCTTAGTTTTTATTTACAGAATTAGTTCTCTTATTTAATTAAATATTTAAAAGGGTAAAAAAAACTTAAAAAAAGTGAGATAAATGCTCATACATTTTGAATTTAATCTCATCAATTTTTTAAAATTAAATACGAAATACTTTAAATTAACAATATGAAAATTTGATAACTATAACAAAATAAAACAAAAATTATTATTAGATAATTGGAATCAAGATTATTTTAATATATGAGATTTTGAACTCTTCAAAAGGTAGGAATCTATTTTACAGAAGTTCTTTTTATTTTATCACAGTAATACTACCCATTTTAATGTATAAGAGATCATATGCATGGTTTGATTTTACATGTTATGAAAATTGAGAACCATTTCTTCTTTTTATAATACACAAGAGTGTGCATATATAAAATATAGATTTTCTATAGAATAATACATGTCATTGTTAAATGTATATCTCACATAGTTGATATGATTATAATTATTGGTTCGTAATTAATGTGCACACCACACACACATATATATAAAAGAATATATATGAACCAAACATTTTTGGTGTAGGCTAAGACAAGTCAATAAGGTAATAACACCTTATTAAATTTCGCACATACACATTTAAGTGAATTTATGGGAATAAAGCAACCTGCAATTAAAATTATATAGTACAAATAATAATCAAACTAAAGTGATTTAATTATTTTTAATTGAAATGAATGAAATATGAAGAAGAATATATATTGCATAAGTGATTTCAATTCAAATAATTTAAAATTAGCTGTATTCAAAATATGATTTGTGAATTTTTTAAAAAAGAACCCGGACATTGCGGGAGTTGAAAAAGCTAGTCATACTTACAAACTAAAATATAGGACGTGGCATTACATGATTGGCTTATAAGGAGGTGGGATTCGTCGTGGAGCCCAAAGTGAGCTTGAGTTTCTACATTTTTGAGCACGGAGTCGGACGAGTATTTAATTATGAAAAACGAGTAAGATGTACAAAAATCACATTGAGTCAAGTAGATGAATGTTATTAATAAAAATCGAGTTAAATGGATAGGCTCCAAGTGGCATTCATCAAAATGCTCTCGTTAACTAAAATGCATTATAACCAGATAGATATACAAATAGAATGGAGCACATGGGAAAACAAACACCCCAGAAACTCAATAGTCTAATCAAATCCCATATCACATTTTGAAAAGCAATGAAGAAGCCAAAGATTGTGTTGTGTTGACATTCAGTACCAAAATGGACATAAAGCAAATTATAAAGAGAAAAGAATGAGTGGTTGATTTGGAAAACAATAGCAAAAACAGAAAGACAAATTTGACAAACATCACCTTCTTTCCTTTGGCAGATTGGACATCTGACATCTCCTCAAATGAAATGCTAACAAAAGCCCAAGTCGAAAAAAAACGCCTAGAATCTAGAGACACTTAGTATCCAAAATGAGTATACTCTTCTTTTTTAGAAACTTAGTTGTAGTATCTCTATAATTTAGTTGTCATTGAAAAACATTTTTCATTTGGGAAAACAACGCCCTCTATCCAAATATAGAGATGAATGATTTTTCGCATCTCTTCCCCTGAAACAAACAAGCATAAGAAAATAATAAGAGTAATTGATACTAAACAAAATTAAACAGAATGCATATAATAATGACAAGCAGTTCATAAATTTTGGACGATGAATCGGAATTTCATAGCCTACCATCAAAAAATCTATTCCCTTTCACACATATATTAAAAGATGTATGCTGTATGCGACACATTATGGAAAAATGACCTCATGAAAATAATCTGACAAGTCCATCAAAGACAATGCAAACACAGGAGATAACATTAGATAAGATGGTTCGGGGCAGAGGAGAATATGAATGGAAGATCTCAATGAGTTTTGCTTAAGGATTCATGTAGCCCACCCTAACTTCATTTGGAAAGCAGTGCGGTCATTTGTTGTTCAAGTCGCACCTTAACGTTAGCCATTAAGTGAGCTTCCATTGCTGAGTGTTACAACTCAAAGGGAATAATTAGCTATGTATAAGATTTAAAGAGAACTAAATGAGAAATAATAATTTGTAAAACATGAATGAAACAATATCCAGAACAATTGCAATGAAGGATACGTTATGCGATGCCAAGAAGACGTAGAACCATGTTTTAGCATATGGCATAGTCCCCGATCAAAATGGCAAAAGCTGCTAATATGATTAATACAGCAAACCGCATTCAATATCCACCTACAAAAAAGGATTCCTTATGAACTAGAACATGTGAAAGAGATCTTCAATTACATTTTTTGTCTTAAATGGTCTGTTTGTATTCTTGAATTTGAGCCAAATCCAATGTTTTAATGCTGAAAGAATCTGGATTTGGGTTTGGATTTGGCTCAAATCAACCAGGATTCAAAACATGTCCACTACATGTAAAAGAACACCCATCAAGCTCAAGGGAATAAAAGCTATAACTATGATAAAAAGATCTAAATAAAGCCAAACAGAAATAACATGTACATCAAACAGAGGACTACAATAACATAAACCAACAAAACTTGAATACGTCACACCCTTGAAAGAAACTATAATGAGATGCCAAGAGCATGAAGATGCTAACTAACTTTTAGCATGAAATAGTCACTTGCCAAATTGACAAGAGAACTTAACTAACATCTACTGATATAATAGTAAAGTTAATACAAAGCACAACATACATGTATACATGTGCTCTCTAACATTGTGACCTTTCATAGCTTTTGGTAGTTAATGGTTTTAGAGGGAGCATTAAAATTCCATCTTAAAATATCTGTCTTGAATTGACAGGTAGATCCATCAGGCCATTCTCTAACAAAAGAAGGAAACTTTATTATTAAATGGCCGTCAACAAGTGAGAATTGTCTACTAAAACGTTTTTGCTATAAACAGGTTAGGAGAGAAAGGGAGGGAAAAAACAGCACATGCACACAAGCCAACTGCATTTGAAATTGCCTAATCCTTTACTCACTGCAGTGGAAATTTAACAATGTCGTGGTAGCTACAGAAGTCGATTTTTGCATCTGCAAATGCAGGAATCAGTTTTTGCTTCCACAACAAGTTCATCAAATTCAGAGAGAGAAAAGATAGAATCAACAAGTTCAGCCAGCATAAGCGAAGATCAATTAGCTCAACAAAATCGAAAAGTACAGCAAAAACAGCAGTATACGAATCAGATCCAAATCAAATCCAGCTCAAAACGAAATCTACCTCTGCGTCCAAGTAAAAGCAACATTTCAAAGCATACACAGGAGCTGGATCGGAATTAAGAGGAAGAGAAGCAACCTGATCTGGAAAACGGTGAGCGAAGATCCGCATCACCTGGCGGTCTCCGATTCAGTTGATGCAAGGCGGGATCCAATTCGACAGTTAGGCCCCGCTCGGCAGGAGATGAAAAAGCAGAGCAATCACCAATCAGTTCCCGACCTGCACCAAGCGAATTAGACACCGCCGGTGACTCCAACAAAGCGGCGGCCACCGGTTGTGGAGTAGACAGGAACAGAGCATTGACGAGGAGATGGATATGGAGAGAGGTCCGCGTTAAACCCTATTTGGGAGAGAGATATGTGAAATGTGAGGGTAGGTTGGGTTGGGGGTATTTATAGTCCAATCAGTTTGGAACACGTGAGCAGCAACCACTGAGTCTCAACTACATATTCACGCAAGTGGTTTTCGTTTTCACTTTCACTTCATTTTCACTTTCACTTCATTTTCTTGACTCCATCTATCTACTTTCTTGTGTTACTAATAAACTAGTAATTTATAAATTACGAATAAATATCTTATACTCCCTCCGTCCTAAAATGAGGGTGCTCCTTTTTATTTTGAGAAAAATTAAAGAGAAGCTTGTTATTGTGGTATGTTTACTATTGTATTCTTATGATTATGTGATGAGAGATTCTAACTAGTTTTTTTATAAGAGTATTATTGACAATTCATGTATAACTAACTTACTAGAAAATGAAACAAGACACTCATTTTGGGACAAAAATGAAATTGAAACAAGACACTCATTTTGGGACGGAGGGAGTAATAAGTTTGTTAATATATTTTTAAAGTTAGTTGAATGATATGGCTTGAGAGAGTTTGATGAGCACCGCATAGAGACAAATTCTCCTCGACGACCTACTAATTAGCGACAAGTGATTGTTATGAACTGAAGTTTCCGAGATTGTTTTCTTAAACGAGAATAAAGTTTGTTTTAATTTGTAGGACGTTAGTTGACAAATTGAGTATATAAGTTAGAATATAGGAGATATTACTTTTATTCTCGGAGATATAAACATCACTGACATTTGTCGATTCTTACATGAATAATTGGTAACGGCATTGACATTTCTCTTAATAAATAATCATTTTCACATTAAGAGAGTGTTTGGTTAAGCTTATAAGCTGGTCAAATATGTTTATAAGCACCAAAACAGTTTTTTTTGTCGAGTTATCTGTTTGATAAATTAAAAAGTGCTTATAAGCTCATGCTTATGAACCATAAAAAAAAATAATAATAAGCTGTGGGTACCCAGCTTCTCATTTTTCAACTTATAAACACACAAAAAAGAGCCATTTTGACCATTAAAATGTCATTTTTGCCCTTTTATAGTTTTTTGAAATAAAAATAAATAAAATTCATTATTTTGTTATTTGACATCCATTAAGTGATTTTCATGTCAATTTTGTAAAAAAGAATCATTAAAAAAATGATTGTTTTAAAAAATTTAAATAATAATTATTTATATACAAAATTCTAGAATTTCATTTATGTATTCATAATAAAAATACAAAAAATAGACAAATATAAAGAAAAAAATCATAATTTTGTATTTTGATTTTTAATTTTGATCCCTTTTTCAAATATTCTCATGAATTTGCCAAAAATAACGTGTTTATTTAAATAAAAAGATTTACCCAACAAATATTATTAATGTTTTTTATAGTCAATTTGACACTATTGACGGCTTATCAGCATTTTTTACCAAATAGTTCAAGTGCTTATCAGCACTTTCTTACAAACAAGTAACAACTTATTATTAAAAAGAGGCAGAGCACATTAACGCTCATAAGCTCTACATGCTTATCAGCTATTTTTGAGAAGATAATCCAAACACCCTCTTACGACCACTTTATAATTAGCATCTAAATTACAAAATCTCGTTTCAAGTTTATTGAAAAATGAATCATTAGTGGTTTCGTAAGACCCTATATAATGGTAGAGTAATTAGTTGGATATTATTGTCTTATATTATTATATTCATTGTTGTTGAAGATAAAATCCGTTGTCAGTCCACCAGCTAGATAGTCACATAATAAATGTATTTGTTAATTTTAAATTATTTGTTTTACATTGAGAATTTAAAATACATAAAAATGATTGAACAAATAATAAAAATAACAAAAAGGTACATAAATTAAAATTGAATGCCCTCCAACCAATTCAAAACATGCACAATATAGATGAAAAAAGGGTTTAACACCTGATGACCCTCCGCTTATTGGAAAGTCACCAGCCTGATGTTCAACTTAGAATAAAAGTCACAGCAGTCTCCAACATAAAGAAAATTGGTCACAAAAGTCACACTATTAATTTGATCTTTAAATGACACGTCAGCGCCACATCACCCAACTAACGTATCCGTTAGGTCAAACTGACGTAAGTGGCCAATTTTTCTTAATGTACTTATTTTAAATTGAGAACATGTCTGGTGACTTTTTTTTATAAGTGGGAGACCACCAGAGTATTAAATCCATGAAAAAAAAACACCTTTGGAAAATCACCTAAAGAGAGATAAAAATGACAACCACAAGCTAAAGTAAACATCAATTTCAAACACAAAGGGCTAGCCCCTCATGTTATCAGCACAAACATGACATGACACGAGTTTCATAAGATTTCAGATAGTGTTCAAGTTGACCTACTTAACATAATATTGAATTTACAGCACGACACACGAACACAAAACATTGTGCCCATGCACGGTTCATCTGAAAACTATCTCTACCGCAAACATCAAAGCAAGTAAATGGACTATGAACCCATCTAGTCATCAAAAGAAACTTCAACAAATCTAAATGTTGTTTGCAGTTTAAAGCTATTATCTTATAACTATGTATATATCTAACTCTCCTTGGTAAATGACACAACTTGCATTTTTTTTCTTTTTTGCCATAATTGTTACACAAGTGTACATCAACAACGACACGAGGCAAAGGAACACATTACGTACACTAATTACGATGAAATTAATAAAAAGAACACCGTTTAAGGTTTATGCTACATGATTGTACAGCAAGGAACGTTACACGCTAGTAGGAAGAGATATGGAGCCAGCTTAGTACCTGATCCGCAATGCTCAACCCCAATGGTGCCAACATTCGGGCAACTTTTGGCAGAGTCGGGTAAGTCAGAGTCCCGAGTATGAACCAGTTGAAGCTTAATAGAGCAACTGCATCCGACGCTGGCCTGTTCTTTATGGTAGAGAAAAACTGAACCACACTTTTTAACGACATCCCAACAACAGTAAAGAGAGCCACCACAAGTGGCATGCACGGGTCTTCGGCTTCCCATACAATTATGCCAACTAAAAGTGATAGTGCAGCGCTAAACAGACTCTGTGAAAGCGCAACCTCTCGCCTCTCTTCAAGAACCTTCGTGTCCGTGTATCTTAAAATGACTGAAGATGTAGTAGAGGTTTTGAGTAAACCTAGCATTTCCTCTTTACTTTTGTGTGCTTCTTCCCAAGCATCTCCGTCCATGAGGTCTTCGGGTGTTACACCACGCCCATCATAACTGAGCTTCCATGATGAGATTTCAAGAGTACTACCAACTTTATCCAATTTGGACGCATTTTGGGTATTGCCCGAGTCATTTTGACCTTTCAAATCGCAATATCTTTTGCCCTGAATTTCCTTCAACTGCAAACTTTCATCCTTTAACTCCTGCAACTGTTAGAATATGCCGATGTT
Organism: Pelargonium cotyledonis; assembly: GCA_036897625.1. Lineage (NCBI taxonomy): Eukaryota > Viridiplantae > Streptophyta > Magnoliopsida > Geraniales > Geraniaceae > Pelargonium > Pelargonium cotyledonis. Next base: position 7,013 of record JAYMTA010004834.1, read on the forward strand.
AATGCCTAAGTTTGAGTAGGATGACATTTTCATTAATCTCATTCCCATTCCTGAATCTACCTAAACGACATCCTAATCTCGGAGACTGAGATAGTGTTTGGATTATAATTTTTGTTCAGAAATGGGAATCAAGAATGACAGTGGGAATAAGATTATCATTCTTTGTGTATGCAATCAAGAATGGGTTTGAAATGAAAATCTCATCCGCATTCTGAATTCCCATTTGAAATATTTTAATCAAAACACTACCTTAATAAAATCCAGGATATTTGTTCCAACATATTAACTAGGGCCGGTATAGGATAGGAAGAAACAGAAAATGCAAGGGAGCTAATTGATTGGGGGTTGCAGAGAATATAATGTTTACCTCACCCTCGAGTAGCTCAATCTTGAGGATGGCCTTTTCATGTTCCTCTTCAAGTTCTGCCAATAACGATTCCATAATTCTCCGTTCTTTTATAGCTTTTTGGAGATGCCCTTCGAGTTCTTTCCTGTCCCAGATAAGATTCTCCAACTCAATCTGAATCTCGTGCAGATGTAGTTCCAGCTACATACCATAATCATTCTGTTATCACTCAGAAATTCAAAATAAAGCTTCATAATTTTTCAGGAAAATCTTAAAGGAATTATCAGAAATCATCTAGAAGCTTAAATATTGTGCCGAAAGAAGTGGCCTCAATATAGTTTCACTAGTCAAGTTCACACCAGGAATTATCAAGAAATTGATGTAGACTTTGACAAGTGGTCCACTAACATACTATACGTATAGCATTCAGTAAATAGAACTATAGTTTGCTCACACTACAAAGCGCTACATTATATAAATTTTTTCTCATTGTACACTCATAAATTCATAATGACAAACATGAACAAACAAGTCTCAAATGGCTTTTTAGTGGAAAATGAAATTGTTTATCCCTCCACAAATGTTCAATGCACAAACATTAGAATCACAAATAAGATAGAATAAGCCGACTCTTTGTCTTCATTTGTTAGGAAAGGAGAGGCAATATTTACTTCCCCTTGGTCATTTCAGTTGTAAACAGAGTACCCCATACCCTTTAACAAAGAACCATTAGCAAAGGACATTACCACTTCAACCCTTAATGGTTCATTCTAATTCTATTATGCACAATTCCCATTTGGTCCAATGAATAGGCAGACGTGTAAAATTAACATAAGAGCAGTGGTACAAACCTGCCTTTCTCTTTGTAATGCTGTGAAAATTCGCAAAGGAAGAGATACGACAGCAATAGCCCAAGATATCGGGACCTTCAACAGTTCTATCCAAGTGTTGAAAACAATAAGAACTGTTTTCACACATAATTTGCAGCCCATTATTAAGAGGGAAAAAGGCCGGGTCACCAAGAGTATTATAGTAGCCATAAACTCGTCAAACAAAGCCATCACGTCCACCTTTATCAATGTCTCCTGGCCCACTACATGCCCATATATCTCTGCTTTCAGCAACAACTAAAAACAATGTTCAAGTTTCCAAAATCATGCATTGGCAGTGTAAAAAAAGATTTAAACAAATATTCTCACAAAGAAAGCGAGGAATACAAACACAATACCAAGTAGTTGGTTAAATTATGGAGGAGCAATACCAATTATCACTAACCGAGAGAAAGACAATGGTGTTGCTATACACTCCCTTTGTCCCCAAAAATGAGTATCATGTATCCTTCTAAAAAAGATAACAATTTGTTCGCAAAAAATGAAAGAGATCACTCATTTTGGAATAATTTTTAAAGAGAAACAAAGACACATATTTTGGAAGAATTGCATCATTGAATCACACTTATTAAGTATATTACTCTCTCTTCATTCCAAAACAATTGTCCACTAAATTAACACTTATTTCAAGGACATATACAAAGAAACACAACCAAGCAAACAAGAGAAAATGCAGTTAATTTTAGATAGAAAGGAATCATTATGAATAATAACAATAAACAATTGCAAACCCAAAAACCCTAAATCTCAAAATCCATAAACAAATAAAAAGGTTATAAATTGAGGACTCGAGACGATGATTTATAGAAAACAAGCGGTAATTAGCAGTAAAAGAGAGGTGCATGAATAGAAGAAAAATGCAAGCGAATCGTAGAAAAAAGAACAGAAACAAAGAGAAAGGGACTTACGGAGTCGGAGAAATTAAGGAGAGAAAGCGAAAGAGTAGAGAGCTGAGAGAGTAAAGAGAGAGAGAGAGAGAGAGCGTTGTGATGAGATTGAGGAGTTTAGGAGGAGAAGTGTGGCACGGGCATGTGGCAACACTGGGCTTTCATGGCTGACACGTTTGTGTCTTTTTTTTTTTTTTTTAACCCAACAAATTCAATATTTGTGTTTCCTAGATTCGATGGTACAATTTGAAGTAAGATCGTAAAACAAACAACCTCATCAACATCGAAACATCATCATCACAGTGAAATCGACAAATTAAGAGAAACAGAAAAGGTGGCGAGGAGGAGGAGACACTGTGTTATGTTGCCATTTGTGGATCCATCAAATTCAATCGTCATCTGTTCTATTTTTTGGTGGTGTCTTGGGCTCGGGATGGGCCTCCTATGTACAGTGCAATTGTGCAACAATACATGTCATTGTCACGTTTCAAGTCCATTACTGATGTATAGATGGACGGTGGAGCTACCCGTTCGGATTGCAAATCAGATTCTTTCTAGTTTGGACCGATTCACCGATAAAAACTAATATGGATCTGATTCAAACAGGTTTGAATCCGTTCAGAATGAATTTGTTTGGATAAGATTATATCTAATTTTTGGATTTTGAAGTAAAATATACAAATTTGTGAGATTTGTTCTAAATCGGAATCTAGTCGAATTGAAGTCCACAAGTGCACCGTCAAATTGTCAACTCTGGCCGGAGCACAACAATATTCATACATTGCAAATAGTTCAAGCATTTTATTGTATTGGCTATCAATTTTTTCATTCTAGTGTATCTTTCTAAACTCTTATGGGAGTAACAAATTGAAGTAATGAATGAAAAGGTATAAAAACAAGTACAACTGATTTTCTTAATAAAAACGAGGCCGAATTGTAACGAGGCATTACAAAACAAGCTCCAAAGACGAAAGTGAATATGCAATCAACGTTCAAGTAAGTTAAGAAGAAGAACAAACATTCAAGCAAAAACAAATTATCGGGTTTACTGATCACGATCTAGAAGTACAACGGGAGCGAATGTAACTCCCGTTCAAAGGATGGAAATGGAGCTGACAGTTCAAGTGACACGGCAACTTAAACGACCCCAAAGGCCCGACTCTCCATTGGGTCTTCGAATCTCCCCTCAACTCGAACATTATCTCATTCCGCCATATCGAGTTATCCACAACTTGCATCACTTCCGGGTCCACAACTATGGAAGAGGACCGCACTACATAATTAAAATCCACGGAACTATTTTTCTTCACATCAAACCGTCCCGCGACCAATTTAGCTACACGCACGCCGTGGAAGCCCAAAACGAAGCTGGAGTCGGAGAAGCTCGCGTGAGCTAAGCCATTGTCGTTCTCAGCTCTGAGAACAACAATGATCTCCGACTCCAGCATACCGCCAATGGCGTGATAGCGAAGGTAATTGAGGTGCGCGTTGAGGACCCCGATGAAGGGTTTTCGGGGGTGAATCATCACGTATCCGACTAATAAAACCAAGCCGAAAATGATAATTGCGAATGCAATTATCGTGCAAATTATGGATGCGCAAAACTTGAACGGACGGGCGCGTCGCTCCGAACCCAACTTTGCGGGCATTGATGGTGGATTTTGGGGGGAGAGGGGCGTATTTTCATTGTGTAGTTGTGTGTGTGCAAATTTTATTTATTTGTGTTGGGGATGATTTAGGGGAGTTGTGTTGGGGAGGAATTTGGGGTTGAGAAGGTAGGTAAGCAATTAACTTGGATTAGTGTAATGGGTGGGGGAGGTTTGGTATCTTGTGTGTAATTCCTTTCCTTGCACTAAAGCATAAACCATCTCCTTCTCTGCCTCGTGACTTGTGCTAACACCATGCGTAGCTAGCTATTATATAATATAGTTACAACTTGCAAATTGAGCCAACATTCTACAAGTAACCATCTTTTCTTTGTTTTGGGCACTACATCGTACCCAAATACCACTGTTTCTCACTACTCAAAGTGATCGTCATCTAAAATCTCACCTCACAAATCAAACCACTCAAACTTGAGACATCAGAGGAAAATTTAAAGTGATATTAATCACTTAGGTCAAGTCTTAGTCTATAAGTTAGCACTTATTCTGCTACTATAGTACCTGGTTCGAACTAGTAAACAATTATTGTAAGACGGAAGAAGGTGGTAATTTTATGGGTCATAATTGCAGCCCAGTAATATATAGGCCCATCCAAACAACCCAATCACTCAATTCATGTTTTCTTGCACACACACATATATGTGTGTGTATTGATTGATGTAAGGCTTGTTTTGGCTTGGAGTTGGAGTGGGATATTTTATTTTGGTGGGAGTTGAGGAAATGTATCTGGCTGGCTTGTTCACAAGTGTGCTAAAGATAAGTTTTCACAAATCAACATCAGTGATTGTCAGTGTGGAGGTGAAGTGGCCTCATGATATTACGTCATGTGTCCTATAAACTGAATGGAGACTCTTTCAGTAACTCACTAATGTTAGTATTTGATGTGGTGATGACACATACATATACAAATCTTTCCTAAATCCTCAAAAGTGCAATCATTGATTGAGCTCTCAATCAGTAGCTAATTACATTTACTGACAACAAAGTAGCTGAGGTGTCCATTGCCACTGATATTTACTGGACAAAGTTCGTTTTTTTTTTTTCAGTCTGAAATTGAAACTGAAATTTTGGGGTTGAAGAAGAAATCGTCATCGTCATCGTCATCTTCATCGTCATCCAGGAAGATGAAGTCATTTGGACCGTTGATGTCCAGAGCCATCCCAGCAACACTAGAGCTCATCATCACAAATGGCAATTTCAGTTCCCTAAAATCGTATCATCCCAAGAGGAAATTGAAAAGCAACTCCTTTTCTTCTTCTACGTTTCTCAAATTTCCGGCGACCAGTCGTACCAACGATACTGTCTCGGCGGGTTTTTGTTGTTCCAGGCTGGTCTCTGCTGGCCCACCCCC